>JAMYXO010004043.1:0-18387 GCA_033310375.1 Conus canariensis | reverse complement strand
GATCAGCTTTAGGTAGGTAGCCTTTTTTTTAAAAATTTTGAAATGTCTTTGAGTCCTGTGTACATTTTAAAGTTACGTAATGGAAAAGTGATTTGACTCTGCCCAACCCATACAGATTGTTTGCATCTAAAACAAAGATAGAGATTTCCCTACTTGGTCATAGTCTCCAGGTATTTGTTGTTTGCTTTACATTGGTGGACCCCAGCTAATTTTCCGCCCCGAAATTTCCCATTTTTAATCTCTGAAGCATTGGTAGGTCAGAAAAACAGGTCAATCGTACCCCCTGTTTTTTTTAAAAAAGACCCCAACTCATCCCCAGGCGCAGAAATTTAATGGCGGATTTAGACTATAAGTTTATGCAGGTCTTTCTGTAATTTTCAAAGATATCCCCCAAACAAAAGGGTTTCCGCCATTAAATTTGGAATATTGTAGTTCCCATTGTTTTGATTCTAGTTTTTGCACGCTTTTGTGTTTGTTTTTAATCAAATCACTGATGCCCTTTCCTTAAAAAACTACTAAAAAACGCCCCTTTAGGGGGAAAGTGAGTCTTCATAAAAACCCCTTTCCCAACTGTTCATGTTCATAAGGGTAAGCCCTTTTAACGAGTTTTGGGTAAAAAATATTTTTCCCCTTTTATTGGGGGATTTTTTTTAAAGACCCTGCTGTGACTCTAACCCCCCATCAGGGTTGCATGGTATAAAAATAAATTTTTTTAAGTAAAAACATGTATTTTCTGATGACCCGCGCAAAAGCATGAACCCCAAAGGCGCTAGTTATGCTTGTAATAAAGATGAGAATCATAACCCGAAAGTTATGTAAGAATATAGGAAGTTCCAAGCCCTAGGATAAAAACTTTGTTGAGATTGCAATTGTATGCGTGCCCCTCTAAACTTTCCGCAAATGTGTTCTGGTCTCTTAGGGGGTTTTTTTTTTCTTGTTGTCTAAACCCAACCAACAGGGTGGTGAGTCATTTTTTTGTTGGTCTTCGGGGGTTTTCATTTTGGATCGGATAGGGTCGTTTATTGAACAGCTTTTTCGCATTCTGCATGCGTTTTAAGAAATGTTTTGTGATGTGGCCCTCTGAAAAATTTGGCTTTGAAGGGACCCCATCTGCCCCTAAAACAATAAAAGTTTTGAAAAAAATTGGTGGTTATTCATTATAACTGTTTTTGGTAAATGTTTTGGGCGCCCCTTCAAGGAAAAAATGGGGCGATGAAGTCTGTGTAAAAAACTTTATGGCGACCTCTGGAGTTTTTTGTAATTCTTTAAAACAAACCTTACTGCCTTTCTTTGGCTAATTAGTTCTGTATTGCGTCAAGGGGACTGAGACAATGTTTTACTGTTCACTCGCAGCTTGAACGGGGGGGAATTTTTTTGTTTAAACTTTTTACCAAATTCTTGTTTGTGCCATTTTTTAAAGTATGCTGTTTTTGTCTACTCTTGTGGTTTTTAGCGTGTAGTGAACCCATTAGGCTTTATCAGGAGTAAGTTACATGGTGTTTTTGGTTTCCTTTGATGGATGTTTTTTTACATCTAATTTGGGTAGAAGACCCGATTTAACGACATGTGTGACTTAAAAGTTATTGGTGGTTCTGTTTTTCAAACTGATCAATCTTGTTAAGCCCTAGGAAAATTCAAGGCCGAAAGTTAAGATCATTAGCCCCCCTGTAAAAAAGTTAGCCACTCTCTCTGCTTTTTTTTTTTTTTTCAAAGTGTTTTCCTAGCAAAAAAAGCACCCCCTTAAAACATTTGTTATTGAAATTTTTATGGTTCAAAAGCTCTTTTGAAATATTTTGGGGGTTAGAGGGTAAAAGATTGCCCAAACGGTCATTCTTAGCCGTTTTAAATTTATCTCTAATACTTTACCCTCTGACCAACCAGAGCCTCTCTTTTTTTTGGCTTAGAGGCATCGTTAAATGAGTAAGAAAATTGTTTGCCAATCAGGCGTTAAATCTTTTTAAGAAAGATAGTTCTGTTTTGTTTAGACCCCGATTTTAGTTTTCTTCGCTTATTGTTTGTAATAAACTAAAAAAACTAACCTTTTTTTAACTGGAGGGTTTATTGTAAATAATTGGGAAAATTTTGGGAAATAGATATTAACGCTTTCTAAACTTTGTTGGTTATAATTCTAATTTTGTATCCTTCAAAGCTTTTGCCCAATCTCTTCTGCATCAAACCAAGAATCAAAATCAGTGTATTCATTTTGAGCTTCTTTTCTAAATCAAATTTTTTTATTTTAAAAAAAAAAAAAAAAATATTAGTCAGAAACAAAATCAACGGTCTTTTTGTGTTGGCTCCCTTTAAATAAAAATTTTAAAAAACTCTTTGGGGTTGTTAATTTTTGGTGTTTGAAAGGTTTAATGTTTTGTTTACTTTTTTTTTTTAAAATTCCTTTTTTTTCTGGTCGGTGTCTTTAGAAAAAGTTGCCCTTCCTTTTTTTGAAGATCAAAACTTTTGTCTTTTGTGTCCCCAAAAACAGCCCGTAGGCGCTTTAATTCTTCTCGTGATGTTTGGTCGGCAAGTGCTTTATCATTTCAGTTTGAAAGGAACTAAATTTAGCTGTCATTAGTTTTAACCATAGTGTGTGCTTTTGGAAATTTAGCTTTTATTTTTTTGTGACAGCACTTACACCAATGAACACGGCCCAAAAGGGTTAAAGACAAACCCTAGAGGTAAAGCTGCCGGCGCACCCCACGCTGTTGCTAAGAGACCACACTTGTTCCTGTGATAGAAGCACTAGTGATGATTGCTCCCGTATTAACTATGTAAAAAACATTAAAGAAGCAGGGAAAACCTTCGTTTTGGGTTTTGTTTTATTTTGAAAGGTCTGCTTTTGTTGGGTTTGCATTTGTGTTTGTTTTTAATTGAAAGTTTTTATGTGGAGACACCCCAGAGTCGTTTTTCCTATATTTTCTTTGGGCACTTTTGGATAAATGAAAGACAGCTTTTTTTTTAAATTTAAAAATAATTTGTATTTTGGATTCTTTTAATCGTTATCTTGAATTTTTCGCTGCGCATCTATTTTTAAAAACAAATGTACTTTAAGTGGTTTATCACTCTCTTTTTTTTTCATTTGAAATGTTTATTCTCTTTAACTGTTCTCCCTCCTGCAACTGTTATCCTTGTTGACCCCTTTGGTCAATCCATTAACCGTTTTTGTTGTTTTATTTTATCAAGTCTTTAAAATGTGAAGGTGTAGATCTTTGAAAGGGTTATGTTTGGACTTCTGACCCCCCCGCCCCCCAAACAATTTTTTTTTTCAAAATGATGAAAGGTTTTTTTAAGCCCCTACCCTGATTGGTAGGCTACCCCCAATTTAAAATTTTTCTTTCGTTATTTTAGGTTGATAAACTTTTTTCCCTTTTTCTTTTTAATGGGTTCTTCTCTTACACGCAATAAAAACCTTTAAGGGTCTTGCCCGTGGCATAAAACTAAATTCCTATGTGTCTGCCTGCTTTTTTGGATATTTAGTATGATGAATCACTCTTTGTAATTTTTTCTAATTTTGACTGATATTGTTGCTCAATAGCCCTTTCTAAGTTAGGGGGTTTCAAAAAATGTCAAATCTAACGAGATGCAAAAAAACTTTTTATTTGCGTTAGAGTTGTAGATTTTAAAGACACGTTTGTATTCTTAAAAGTTAGTTCATATGACAATCTGTTTTTAATGCTCCCTTTAAAGTATGGCGCATGCGCTTTTAACAAAAATCAAAATTAAGGGTATAAAAAAAACGATTTCCAAAACGAAAAATTACAGCTTCAGCCTTGTTACTGTCTTTTAGATTTCGGCGTTATTCGTGCTTTAGTGCTTCGTTTTTTTTTCGATTTAAAAGCGAGGTCACCCCTTTTTCGCATTTAGCCATAGATCACAATAGATTAAAAAATATGTCTGATTGGTAAAGAAAATATTTCTTCCCCCTCAAGTTTTTATAGAAATTTTTTTAAACGATTGCCCGTCCAGATTCTGAACTATGTCTGTTTGGTTGTGTGATTCGAGTTTTTTTAAAAGTAAGAGTGCAGCCCCGGCACAATCATTATCTGCTCCTAGGTCTGGAAATTTTAACAGAAGAATTTGATCTAAATAAAGTGATGGATTATTTAGAAAATTTTTGTTTTTTTTCCTTCACGCCAAAAAGGGCTCTTTCAGTCTTCTATGCGGGTCAAAAATTGAGCCTATGTTGTGACATTTTTTTTTTAAAAAACAAAAAAAAATTTTTTTTTAAAACATGGAAGATTATGATGTTTTGATCTGGAGACGACATGAGTAAATGACTCCTTTGAACCATCCATTACAATATTGCGGCGTAAATTTAAACCCAGAAAGTAAGGTAAAATCTTTTATCAAAGTTTGGTCAAGCCCTCCCAAATTTTAGACCTAATGATTTTGAAACAAAAGATGACCTTTGTTTGTGAGAAACGACGAAGGACAATTTGTTAGTTACAACAAAAACCGATAAAAGTTTTAAAAAAAAAGAGTACAATTAGACAAAGGCTCGTGTGAGCGAACAAAATCCTTGGCATTACTAAAAAAAAATTAAAAAGGGAAGCGTTGCAAAACTTAAAAAACCCCTAAAAGAACCCCAACAAAAAATAAAAAAAACATGGAACTTAAAGATTTAAGAAACCAGCAAATTTAATACAAGCAGAAACCATTTTTTTCAAAAATTAAAAAAATATGCATGATCCGTGTACTTGAGAGAAAAACGGCCCTTGATCATGCTTTGAAAAGCTCAAGGGGAAATTAACAAACAATTTAGAAAAATGGGTGAACTAATGAGTTTAAAAAAGAGAAAAAGGAAAAAAAATAGTTGAGGTGATGACCCCAATTAGGCCATGATGTTAAAGAAAGAAATAACACAAAAAATTAAAAGATCTTGAACAAGAGAGATCAGCAGACTAGAAGTGTTGTCTAATAACCGGAACAATTTCGAACTCAAGCGACGAATAAGAGGGGAAACCTCCAAAGAATTTTATTGAAGCCAACGTTGAGAACGAATAAGAACATTTTTGAGAGCAAGGTGTCAATTAGAAGTGTTATAAAGCCCTTGGATTTGCAATAAGTAACTGGTGTTGGTTTTACAGGTAATGGTGGGGGGCAGTGCCTCCCGGCCCCCCAACTCCCCCTGTAGTAAAATCATGGGGAAAAAAAAAACTGATCACCTTTCAAAATTACTAAAAAAAATTAGTGTAAAGCAAAGATCTTTGCCCGGTTTTTATGGGGGGATCGTTAGCTGGCTTTTTTCTGGCAAGTAAAGTAGTTGGGTTTTTTGGCTGAGCATTATGGACATTGTTGTCTTAATGTTTGGGGTTTTTTATAGTAAGATAAAGACCCCAAATAATTTGAGCAGTTAAACAATAACAAGTGCGTCTTTTTAAATTTTGGTCATTATTTCTTGGGGGGGTTTTTATGGGGTTTTGAGGGGGGTTTAGAGGGGGGGGCGGGGATTGGTGGGGGCTCTTTTTTTTTTTCTTTGCTGGTTAGAATTTTGTTGTTTTTTCCGACCTTCTTTTCTTTACAGCCACAAGGTTTTCATTATTATGTTTTTTTTGTTCCTTTGGGTCTGAGGTCAGAAGGGAGCTTTTATAAACCAGTGCCAACAGCAAAGTCTACTTTCGATTTGGTATTGCAAAAAAATTTGGTACTTTTAATCTTTAAGGCAAATCAATTGCAGAATTAAAAGAATCCCCTAAAATTTTCCAAATACTGTTTTGGGGCGTAAAAAACGTAGAAGGATCATTATGTTTGATCGGGTTTTTGCTTGGAACTAGAACACCAAAAATTTAAAAAAATAGAGTCGTTTATTGTTTTTTTCCCGCTTTTGTTGGCCCTTAGAAAGGATCCAAAATAAATGTTGTCCATGTGTTTTATGTCTTGCTTATGGACCGAGGTGAACAGTTGTGCCTGAAGGAAAAAGAGTGAAGGAGGTTTCCCTCTTAGTTATATTTGTGCACGCCCCAAAAAATTAAGGGGGTGCCTAAACATGATAAGTCCAACTTTTGTCTAAGTCTGTTTGGGGTAATATAAAATTCGTTAAGCCCCCTTTTTAAAAACCCTTTTGTAATCTATTTGTTGCTGAATGGTTTAAAAACTTTTTGTATTTGGTAATGGGCTTGCAGTTCAGACAAATACGTCTAAAAGGGGAATAAAAATGAAAATCTATACATGACCCCCAAAGGATCGGGGATGTTTTAAAAATGATCGTATACGAACTCCACCCCAGTTAAAGCACAAAAACAGAAAAGTTTAATGGTTCTGATAAAACTGATGGATGACGAAACCCCATTTTCGGGTGTAGTTTTTTTAAAATAGGAGGGTTTTGATATCTGTTCAATGGGTACTAACCTTTATTGAAAGGCCCTCGTTGAGTCACGAAATGTCAAGGGTGTCAGTTTTTTTTTTTAAGTTGTGTGCGCCGACAGAATATTTGCATTAGATTTTGAATGCCTATTTTTAATTTGTTTTAAAAATGTTTGTAAAATAAACAATCAAGCAGTCCTTCGTTTTTAGAAAATGCTATTGTAAAAACTGCGGAACCCCCAAAGGGTTTTGACTCATGAAATTTTTTTTCAAGTCGTTTTGGTTTAATAAGTGAATCCAAGGAAAAATTTAATTCAAAAATTTGAAAATAGGGGAAAATTTGGGTTACCCGGTTAAACCCCCCCCATACCTGTGGTTTTTTAAAGGGTTTTTTGCCCCGCCGGGAAAGAAGCAATGGGGTTACTTCGCCCAAAAAAACCCCCTTTAAATTTTTAAAAAAGGGGAAAAACCTTTGAAAAAAATTTTGGGAAAAGGAAGGGGGTTTTTCTTTTTTTTTAAATTTTTGGATAGCTAAAAGGTTTGGGCTTTTTGCCTCTTTCTTTTTATTTTTTTATTTTTTACACAAAGCGAAGTTTTAAATGGGGGGGAAAAGGCTCGATTTTGGGATTACATTCTTTATCTATTTTTCCCTTTGGGAAACGAGCTGGCCCCTTAGGGAAAACTTATATGGGGAAAAAGGCCCTTTCAAACTTTTTTTTTTAAGGGGCCCTTTTCCCAAACAGGGAAAGGGGCTGCTTTTTTTGCGATTATAAAAATTTTTACAATTCCCTTAATTTTGGCATTTTTTAAAAAAATTAGTTTGTGGGGGGGTCGGGATCTTAAAAATATAAAAAAATAAAAAGGCCAAAAGGAAAAATTTCGTCAGATGTGACGGGCCTTTGAAAAAAACATTTTTTTGGGAAAAAAATAAAATTTTTAAAAATTCCGGTTGGGGGTTTAAAAAATTTTTTTTCCGTTGGACAGGACGTTTTTCGGGGGGGAAAACACAATTTTAAAAGAAACAGGGGAAGGGTTTTTCTTTAAAATTTAAAAACCCCTTGCAATTTAAAAGGCTTTAATGCGGGGAGTGGGCACCTTTGTTGGTTTTAGAAACCCTAAAAAGGGGTTTTAATTTTTGGGGGGGGCCCAAAAGGTTTAAAAAACCCCGGAAACAAAGGTTTACTTAAATTTTAGAAACAACTGGGGGAAAGAAGAATAAAAATTTAAACCCGGGGGTCAGAAATTAATAATAAATTTTTTCGAAAACTAAAAAAAAATTGGCACTTTTAAAACCCCCAAAATATTTAAAAGAAAAAGGACAAAAATTTTGGGGAATTGTCTTAAAAGGCCAAATTTAATTTTTGACCTTTCCAAAAAAGGGGGTTTCAGAAAAAAGAAAAATTGAAACTTGGGCCCAAAAATTAACCAAATTTGGGTTAAGGGGTTTTTTTATGAAAAAACAGAGGAAAAAAAAAAGGTCGGAAAAAATTTTTTGAAAATAAAGCCGTTTGGGGAAAACCCATTTTAAACATCCCTCCACTTTTAAGGGAGAATCGGTTTTAAAAAAAAGCCCCCCTAAAAAAAAATTTTAAACCAGTTTTTTTCCCAAACGGGCCAAAAAACAAAAAATTTTAAGGACTTTCGTTCCAACAAAATTGATTTTTTAAAATTTTTTTAAAAAGTTTGAGGGCGAGAAATTTTTTGGGAGTTGGGGGGTAAAAAAAGGGGAAAAAATTTTATGGGAAATTTTTTGCCGGGGAAATTAGGTTTTTTTTGCCCCAAAATTAATTTTTTTTTGTTTTTAAAAGGCCGAGGATTTAAAAGGTTTTTTCTTTGAAAAAGAACCAAAATTTTTAAATTTTAATTTAAAGAAAAGATTTAAAAAAACTAAAAAAACTGGGATTAAAAAAAAAACCAAAAAATTTTAAAAATTGGGGTTTTTATTATAAACCCAAGTTTGGAAATTTTATTTTTAAAAACCCAAAAGGAAAGAATTTATTCGGGAAAAACTTTGGGAGAAAGGGGGAACTTTTGGTTGCCAATTTCCCGGGATTTTAAAATTTTTAAGACAAAAAACCCCCAAATTGTTTTTTTTAATTTTTTTTAAAATTTTTTGTAAAAAAAAAATTTTTTTCCCGGAATTCCAACATTTTTAAATTTTGATATTTTTTGAAACCGGGGGAAAAAAAATTGGGCCCCAAAAAAAAAAAAGCCCGAAGGGTTTTAAATTTGCAATGAAAAAAATTTTTTTAAAGAAAAAAACCCCTGGCAAAAACCGGGTTTGGGGTTTTTAAACATTTTTTTTTTAAAATTTTTAGGGAAGGGGAAAGGGGATTTCATTTATGTTTAATTTTTTGCAAAAATTTTTATAAAAAGGGAAACATTTGAAAAGGGGTTTAATGGGAGCCCCGGGTTTGGGGTTGGTTTTTCCCAAAAATTTTTAATTTTTCTTTTTAAAAGGGTTTTGGGAAAATTTAAAAAGAGGGGGGTTTTTTTTTGAAAGAATTGGGGCCGGCTTTTTGGAGGGGGAAGGGGTTTGGAAAAAAAGGGTTGGTTATGGAAGGGGGGTTTAAAAACCCAAAAAAGGGGGGTTTGGAAAAATTTAATTTTTAAATTTTTTTTTTTTTTTTTTCGTTTTTTTTCCTTTTTGGTTTGGGGGGGGGGTTTTGTAAAGGTTTTTTTTATTTTTTTTTATTTTTTTTTTTTTTTTTTTTTTTTAAACTTAGGGAACCTTTTTTTTTTCGATTTTTGGTTTTTTTTTTTTTTGGTTTTTTTCGGAGGGGGGGGGCTTTTGTTAGGCCGGTTCAAATTTTTTTCTCTTTTTTTTTTTTTTTTTCGGATTTTTTTTTTTTTTATTTTTTAAAAATTTTTTTAAAAATTTTTTTTGGGGGGGTTTTTTTTTTTTTTTTTAAAATTTTTTTTTTCTTTTTTTTTGGGGGGGTTATTTTTGGGGGGGTTTTTTTTTTTGGTTTTTTTTAAATTTTTTTTTTTTTTGGTTTTGGTTTTGAAAGGGGTTTTTTTTTTGGGTTTTGTTTTTTGCGAACTTTTTTTTTTTTTTTGGGGCCATTTAACCAAAACCGTTTTGGGGGGTTTTTTTTTTTTTTTTTTTTTTTTTAAAAAAGAGGAGTTTTTGGCTTTTTTTTTTTGATTTTTTTTGTTTTTTTTTTTCCGGGGGTTTTTTTTTTTTTTTGTTTTGGGGGGGAGGTTTTTTTTTGTTTTTTTTTTGAAGGATAAAAAATTTTGGGGGGCCCTTTTTTTTTTTAATTTTTTTTTAACATTTTTTTTTCGGGCCCGGGGCTTTTTTTTTAAAAATTTTTTTTTTTTGTTTTTTTTTTTTTTTAATTTTTTCTTTTTAAAAAAAAATTAAAAATTTAAAAAAATTTTTTGAAAAAAAAAAAAAAAATAAAAAAAAAAAATAAAATTTAAAAAAAAATAAAAAAAAAAAAAAAAAACCCAAAAAATTTTAAAAACCCCCTTTTCTTTTCTTTTTCGCAATTATAAAATTGAAAAAAAAATTCTCAAACTTACATTTTAAAAAAATTTAGTTGGGGGAGATTTGGTTCATTTAATTTAAAAATCAAAGCCCAAAAACAGGGAAAGTCGTCAGATGTGATGATCTGCACATTGTTTTAGAAGCCCCGTGGAGATTAAATTCTTTTAAAAAATATGGAGGGTTTTAAGTTTTTTTGAAAAAAAAACCCCTCATTGTTCTTTGATTTGCGGTAAAAAACGGGTTTTGGGGAAAAAAAAAACAAATATTTTTTTTCCTTAGTTTATTAAAAAAAAATTAATCTTTATAATTTTATCATTTTGAAAATTTTCTTTTCCAACTTTTAAAATGGAACAAGAAAATAATGCCAGGGGTTTTTATATGGACAGACAAAAATTTATATTTTGGGTTGATGTTGATTGTTAAAAAAAACTTTTTTTAAAAATTTATTTTCTTTTAAAAGAGAAACTAAAAAATTCCCTATTCTGGATCCCCCGCCGGGCAGCAGTTTAAACCCGGCTTTAGTTGGTTTGGGAGCTGGCGGAGGGGGGGGGTTTTGAGAAAAATTTGGGGTTTTTTATATTTCTCTAATGGTTGGTTTGACCCCCTATTCTTAAGTGCGTTCATTTGGGTTTTTTTTTTTTTTTTTTTTTCCCCCCCCCCCCCCTTCCCCCCCCAAAGGCCACTACACCCTTTCTCCGTTGTATTCTAAAAAAATGGTCAGTACGTCCAGTTTTTGGGGAAGGGAAATTTGGGATTAGCTCAGTGGCGGGAAGCGGGGGCAAAAAATTTGCATTCATGATTTTTTGAAGCCGGGGGTTCCCAGTTGAATCCCTCGCTGTTTCCCTTTTGTAAAAACGCCAATTTCCGTGCTTCTTTTGTAAAAAAGACATGGTGACTGCTTGATCTTGGAACAAAAAGGAAAAAAGATACAAAAAACGGGATTGGTGTGGAAGTACTTATACCCGGGAAGAGGGGGAAAACGGGGGACATTTATAGTTTTCACCTCAAAAATGATTCCCGCTGCCTACCAATTTTTTCTTTTTTTTTAATTGGGGGAAAAATTCCTTGTGTGTGTGTTGTTTTGTGGGTGTGTGTGTGTGTGTGTGTTGTGTGTTTTGTGTGTATGGGGCCGTGCGTGCCCCCGGCGCGCGCGCGGGGTGGTGTTTTAAATTTCTCCAGTCTTGAAGAACTGTTGCTAATTAAAAAACTTTTCCCAAACCCCTTCAAATGTACCCGTCCCTTCCAAAACTAAGTCTTTTTATAGGGGCCTTTCTTTTTTTTTGTGTTGGTGGAGGTGGTGAAAAAATGGGGGTTTTTTAAAGCACGTTGGGAAACCCCCTTTTTATCCTAAAACCTTTCAACTCAGATCGTTGGGGCCCCTTCTCGTCTAATTTTTCATGTTCAAGCGTATTTAAAATTTTGGAAAAAAACCAAATCGGGGGGAAAAAAGAAGCATATTTTTAATCTCCCCCCCTGGGCTTTGCCACTCCCTTCCCTCCTCCCCCGTCCTTCGTTTTCTTTTTTCCCCTTTTTAGTTTATTTTAACAAGTCAAAAAAAGGGGGGCATGCCAGAGCTGTCACTTTATAAATAAAAAAACAAAAGGGGGGGGGATGGAGGGGATGGGGGGGGGGTGAGGGGGGGGGAAAAATGGTCATCATAATTTTCCCTTTTTTAAAAAAAATTCATATATGCAAATCATTTTCAAAAAAGGTTTTATTGCTAGGGAAAAGGGTTGTGTTGAGTGTTTCCCGAGGGTTTTGGGGTCGAAAGTCCGCCCATTTCCCGTTTCCCGACTTTTCGATAGTTCGATAAATCACGTTTCCCGCTTTTCGAAATCCGAAAATTTTGTGGAAACAAAAATTGTTTTGAAATTTTTTATTTTGGGGCCAAATTAGTTGGGCCCCACCCACGATTTGCCCCTTTTTTCGAGATTTTATTTTCAATATTTTCAGACTAACGGGAATTAAAAAAACGGGGTTTTTTGTTTTGTGGAAATTATCCGAAACGATTTGGGAAAATTGTGGGAATCGTGGGAGGGGTTGGGAAACTATCGCTACTTTTTCTTCGGTGTGGATTACCCGAAACATCTGTCGTTGGGGTTTGTCGGATTTGCCGATTTTGTCGGACTATGAATCGTCGGACTCCCGGGAAAAACCCCCGTTTTTTTTCAGCTTATTTCATCAAAAACAAAACAAAACAAAAAAAAACAACACACCCCAAAACACCACACACACACACACACACACACACACAAACACGCGCCCCGCGCGGGCACACGCACGCACGACGCTACCCCACGCTGCCGCAGCAGCACGCACGCAGCCACACACACAAACACACACAAAAACACCCCACACACAAAACCACACAACGAAAATTTCCCCAGTAATTTTAAAAAACTTTTGAAGTAACAAAAGAACAAACAAAAAAAAACAAAAGAAAAGGGAAGGGGAGAGAGTGGGGAGAGAGGGGGAGACGGGGAGGAGGAGAGGAGGAGAGAGGGGGAAGAGGGAAGGAAAGAAAAATTAAAGAAAAGGGGAGAGAGGGGAAAAGAGAGGGGAAGGGGGGGAAAAATTAAAAAAAGGGAACAGTGTCCACTTTTATTTCTCTACCCTTTCCCGTTGCCAGATCATCACACACAAAAAAAACACACACACCCCACAAAACCCCCCCCCGGGTGGCATGAAAAAAACCCCCTTAGGAACAATTTTGTCAGGCACAAAAATAAAGGGCCCTGTACTCATGCTCCAGAAAAGATATCCAACAGTCCATAAATACTTTTAGGTACATAGTTTGAAATTAAAATGTACATTTTCGCCCCACTCCCCAATCACGAAAACAAGTAGGTTCCGTTCTGATGACGACATCACCCCGGCTAGCTGTAAAGGTAGAAGACCCAATTTAGAAATCACTCCCCCCATGAGCTGGGCTTGCTAGTGGGTGGATGGGCCCCTTCATTTGGGTGGAAGTTATTTTCGGGTTTGAGCTGGCGCTTAGACGTGGGGGAAAAAAACCAACCCCTACACACGGCCCCCTTGCTTTGTTGTGAAAGGCGAGTGGTTTGCGACGTCTATCGTTCCCTCCCGCCCCATTTTTTAAACGGAAGGGGGCTCCCCCCCTCCCCCCCCTTTTCCCTTTCGTTAACCCTTTCCCCCTTTCCATTCCATAACCAACGAAAAAGGGCCCGGGGGAAAAAAAAACCTACAAAGGGGTGTCGTTTGATCGACAAGTGAGGGTTTTTTTAAACTGACAAAGGATCACCTGTTGGGTTTTTTTTTTGAAAGGAAACTTGGTGGCCCGAAATCCCCCCCAAAACCCCCACAGTGAAACGTCAAAATGCACAAAATTTTCAAAAAGAAGAACCCGAGGGAATGGGCAATCTCGCCCATGGGAGCAACGACCCCGCCCCCCAAAAGAAACCCCAAAGGTTTCTCCCCAGCGGAGGCAAAAAGGTTTGGGGCCCAAAATGAGCCCCTGGATCCCCGGCCTCACCCCCGATGCCAAACCTCCCAAAGGGCCCCGGGGGGTGTTCCATGTAAACCCGGCGCCTTGGGAGTCCCCGGGCATCATTTCTGGTTTTACCAAAAGTGAAGGAACCCCTTTTCCCGAAAATCGCCCACCCGCCCCCGACATTTCGGTTGGGAAAAAAGTGAGTGAAGTGGTGAAAAAAGATCGGGGGATTAAATTTTAAACTAACTCGGGGCGATCCCGTCTTTTCGGTGGGTTTTCTGAATTTTTTTGGTTTTTTAGAGTGATGTTTTTTAAAAGGTTTTTAACCGAAGTAGACTCTTTTTGGGGGGTAAGATTTTTGTTAGTTTTTTATCAGGGGAAGGGACGGTTGGGTTTGGGGGGCAGCAAGAATGGGAAAAACCCCGTAGGCTAAGGGGAATTTATTTATTTATTTATTTTTTAAACATGAATGTGGGTGGTGGGGCCCCCCTTTTAATTTTTGGCATAAGAACCAGAAAGTTTATTGGGGTCCGGGTTATGGAAGAAGAAGAAGAAGGGGGGTGCTTTCCGATTATTTTTCAGGTAAAAAGAAGGGGTTGGTTTCCCGACTAAACAACAAAATAATTAACCCCTATTCCCCCCCCCCCCTAAAAAAAACCCCCCTCCCCCCCCCCCCCCCCCCAAAACTTCAGTACCAAAAGGGTTAAGTAAATGAGAAGGGGGGAAAAAAATGTAAAGGGTAATGGATTTTCCGTAAAATTTTAATTTCTTTTTTGTTGTTTTAAAATGTACTGATGAAACCCGCGTGGAAAAAATAAAAGGTCAAAGTGCTTTACTTTACATCCTGGAAAAGTTTAAAAGGGGGCCCCCCGGGGGGGAATTGGGGTGCTGAAAAAAAAAATGTTGTTTTCATCATGGTGGAGGGCTTCTGTCATAATATAAAACCCTACTTTTACATCACAAGATAAGCCTTGAAAGCCCCTAGTTTGGCCCCTGTCAGGGCTCGGGAAAAATGTGATGTATCATGGTTGGGTTTCCTTTTGTTTAAAATTATTTACCCGTACCTTTTCACATCCCGATTTTTCCCTTTGGGTTTGCCTCTAGATGGGTCTGTAGGCCTTTTATGAGTGTCAGATCAAATTTTTCCCCTTTTGTGCCCCTATGGTTTCATGAACAAATTTTTCACCTTTTTTTGGACGTAGTAATTTTTTTGAAAAAATTTAGCATGCAGTTTTTTTTGGAAAAAATTTGTTTTAACCTTTTTCCCTTAAAAAAAAAACAAAACAAAATTTAAAAAATTGCAAAATTTTGGTTTATTGATTTTTGATGTATGCTTTTATTAAGAATTTTTAACAATGTGTGGGCCAGTTAGAATTTTAAAGTGAATGATTTTGGACAAACCGTTTCTTGCAGAAAACAAACAATTACGACTTAAAGAGAGTGATAAATTGTAAAGAAAAATGTGTCTCCTTTTGTAAAAATTCTTTTAGTATAATTTTTCTGAATTTGATTTCTTGGGGGTGCCCTAAGCAAGTTTTAAACTTTTGTGCATTTTTGTGAATGTTTGTTTATGTTAAAATTCTGTGTGTAGTGTGTGTTTGTTGTGTTGTGTGTGGGGGTGTGGGTGTGTGTGTGTGTGTTGTGTGTGTGCGTGCGTGTGGGATGTGTGCGTGAAAAAGTGTACTGTGAGTGAGAGAGAGGGGAGGGGGACCCAGAGAGAGAGAGAGGGGAGAGTTTTTGTTTTGTCTTTCTTGTGTCTGTGTTGGGGCGTGGGTTTTGTGTTGCCTTTAACACCCCAACCCCACCAACAGTTGACACAAGTGAACACACACACACACAAACAGTTGGGCATACCCCACACACACACACAAACCCCCCCACCCCCACACACACACACAACACACACACAACAACCCCACACAAAACAAAAAAACAACACACAAACAACACCCAAAAACCCCAAACCCACAAAAATAAAAACACTTAATTCCTTCACAACCCCACAAAACACCATTTTTAGGGGGATATTTTTCCAGATCCCCTTTCACAAATTTGTTAGCCTGTAAACAAAAAAAAAAAATTTTTTAAAATAGTTTTTAAAAGAAAACCCCCCTTTTGGGGCCCCCCTTGTAGCAAAAAAAAAATTTGAGCTTTTTCAACCCCCTTTGAGTGCCTTTTGCTAGAAAAGCCTTTGCTGTTTCTGTTCTCACCATTTTCCCCCAACCTCTTTTGGGTTTGTCCAGCTGAAATTGGGGGTAGGGATTGCGTTTTTATACTTAGGGCCCGGCCCCAATTTCCCTTTTTTTTCTCTTTGCTAACATCCTTTTTAACAAAACAAAAAATGTGTGGGGTTTCTTAAGTTTTCTGGGAAGACAGTCAGATTCAAACCCCCCCCCTCCCCCATCGTGAAACTTCAGAAGATCAGTTTTTATTTCAAAACCCCTGAAATCATCGTTTTACACTCGTTTGGGACCCAAACCCGTTCAAAAGAGTGGTCACAAAAATTAAATCAGGGGGTTTCTTTTTCCAGGTTTCTTTTTTTACACGGGACTAGCTTCCATGTTTTTTGGGTTAAAAAATTTTTTAGTTTGGGGATTCTTTTCCCTCTCACAAAAAAAAAGGGGTATTTGGGACCCCTTTTTTAAAAAAAAAAACCCGAGGGTATTCATTCGTTAGCCAAATTTTTTAATTTCCCTTTTAGATTTCAAAAAAAAAAGGGGCTTATCAAAGAAAAATCTCTAGAAGGGGTTTTCATGTGGGGGTGGGGCAGATGATTTAAAATTTTATCTGTTTTTGTTGGGTAAAAAAGGTTAAAAGGTTTCCCTTACTAACACTCTCAGGGAAAGTTGGGAAAGGGAAAAAAAAAAAAGTGACAAGGGGGTTTTTCCCCGGTTGTCATTTAAAATTTTTTTAATTTAGTTTACACTTAACTGGTTCTTGTGCAAAAAAAGGAGGTTTTTTATCATGCCGAAACACGGGTTTTATTTTGAGTAGCCCTACAGAACTGTGGATAAGAATGGTTTAAAATTATACAACATACCGCAATAAAAACCTTTAAAAATTGTTAGATCATATAGAGTGTAGACCTTTTAAATCAGAAAAATTTAAAACCCCAGCGAAAATTTATAAATAATCCCGTGTTTTGGGTTCTGTTGAAGGGTTTAAAAAGGGGACTGCATTATTGGACTCCTTAAAGTTTACAAATTTTGTTCCCCTGGGATGAGGGGAGATAAAAGTATTTGTTTAAAATTTAAGGGGTGTGTTTTGTGTGTGTGCTTGGTTGGCCCGGTTGGGGGCTTTTTTGTGTGTGTGTGTGAGTGTTGGGAAATGCATTTTTTGTGTGTTTTTGTGTGTTGGGGTGTGTGAGGGGGGGGGTGTTGTTTTTGTGTGTGTAATTAAGGGAATTTCCAGAAAGATTTGCATTTAAAACCTTAGGGAATGAAAAGCTGGACAGCTGGGGAATGGGTTTTCCCCCGGCCAAAATCGTGTGCTGGGGGAAAAAAATCACAAAACCCCCCTCAGGGGGGAAATTGCTGATAAAATCCTTTTTTTTTTTTTGGGCTTGGGCGGGCCCTTTTCTGTTACCTGCCCCTTCAAGGCATCTGAGGGGGGGGGGGACAGGTTTTTCAAAATATGGGACCAAAAAGGGCGCAGACCCAAAAAAACCCTTTAGGCATTCCTCATACAGGGGGGAATTTTTTCCGTAGAGATCCAGAAAAGGGTTGGCCGTTTTTTCTGGTCTGAGGGCCTTTAAGATGGGGAAACAGGGGGGTTTGTTTCCCGCTGGGGGGGTTTGTTGGGCCTTACCACCTCCACTTTAAGGTTTTGCCCCCGGGAGGCTTCCCGGAAAATTTTAAAGGCTTAAGGGCTTTACAGAATTCTGCCTTTTTAAAAATTGTGGGGTGTGCTGTCGGTTCCAATTTGGGTGCTTTGAAATTTTTTTTTTTTTTTTTTTTTTTGTAGAGGCTTTGTTTTCTCATCCCGCCCCTTTATTCCCGAAATGTCAGGGAAAAAAGGGGGAGGGAAAAAATTTTCAACAGTCTGAATGATTTTACTTTGTTTTGAGGATTTGGGGAATTAAAAGTTTTTTTTTCAAAACTTTGTTTGCCTTGGGCTTAATCTGTACTGTTAAAAAAAAAAGAGAAGACTGCCCGTTTTTAAGGGAAAGGGCTTTTATTTGGGGGGGCTCTGGTTAAAAGTGTCCTAAGTGACAGTGAAAACCCTATCTTTAGCATGGGTTTGTTTGTTGAGCCAGTGACGAAAGATGTTTTCAGTTGGGTTTTTTTATAAGGGGTACCCAAAACCCGAAGTTTTCAGCACCCACACAATCTTTCCCCTTTTTTTCACAGCATTTTCCCGTTGATTCTATGTATATATATTCGAAGGGGCCCGGCGCCAAATGGGGAGTTTTGTCCCGGGGTTTGAAGTGGAAAAACTTTAAAAAGTTTGCCTCAGGTTTGGGTTTTTATTGCTTTTTACCTACTCCAGTGGATTTTAAGGGGAAAACGTTTTGAATGTATCCGGTTCAGGGCCTAAAAGTCTTGGAACTTTTTTAGTATCAGTCGGGAGGGTTTTTATGTTTTTTTTTGTTTTTCAAATTTTGGTTTTGGGTTTGAATATGATTTAAAAATATGCTACTTTATTTTGAAATTTTTTGCCCTGGCGATTTTGATAGGATCGTTTTTTTCGAATGTATGTTTAGGTTGTTTTTTCTTGCCTGAAGGGCAAAAGGGAGAATAGGTTTTTTTTAAAAATAAGGTGACTGCAGGCCCGAAATTTAAAGGAGGGGCAAAAACAAAATTATGGACCGCCCCCCAAAGGAAAGTCAAACGAAAAAAAATGAAAAAGAACGTTTTTTGTTAGGGGTTTCTTGGTTTTGGGTTTTTTTCATTTGGCGGCGCCAAAATTTATTATTTTTTTTTGCCTCAATGAGAATAAGCTTGGGGGGGTTTTTCCCTGGCAGGGGAGGGGGGTTCTTTTTTTGTGTCATTGTGGTTCCCGTTTTCAGGGCAGTATTTGCATTTTTGATTTAAGGCAAAATGATTGGTGTTTGTTTTGGGGGTTTGTTGTAAAACTAAAGACCCCCCCCCATGCCCTGGGATCTTGGAGATCCTGTGGTAAAGCTGTGTCAGATCTTCATGTTTTT
>JAMYXO010004042.1:0-18387 GCA_033310375.1 Conus canariensis | reverse complement strand
AAACATTTACAAACATACATAATGTTGGGTTTAAATCTTTTTTAAAAACTTAATTTAGAAAATTTTTTGAGATTTAAAGGGTTTTTTGCTTAATCCTTTTTTTTTTTGACGTTTTAAAATTTTAACTTTCATTTTCAAAAACATTCACCCAAAAATCCCTTCTTTTGTCTTTCATTGAAAAAAAACCCAACTTTTTTTAATTGTTCTCAAAAGTTTTTTAAAAAAAAACCTTAGTTAAAAATTTTTTTAAAATAAAAACCCCACACACTTACCCCAAAGAAATGTCTTCCACTAAAAGGGCCAGTTTTGTTAAAAATTTTTTAATTTTCTTTTTTTTAACTTTTCCTTTTCTCCCGAAAAATTCATCTATAAAAATAATTTCGGGTTTCCCCTCAAACTGTCAAAAAGTTTCTAAAACCCCCACCTAAAATTTATTGCTAGGGGATCAACTAAAAGTTTTCTTTCATCCCCCCATAAAAACCCTTTCTTGTGATATGTTTGTTCCATTTAAAAAGTTTTGGGCAAAAATTACAAAAATGATAAAAAATTATAACAAAAAAACTGTTTGTAATGGGCCCGGGGGACAAAAAATTTTTTTTTTTTTTTCCCCCAACCCCAAAGGTCTGTCCACAAATAAATGAAAAAGGGGGGGGTTTTTGTCATAAAGTTTAACTGGCTTCCCAAGGGTTTTTAAAAAACAAAAAAAAATCTAACCCAAATTTATTTTTTTTTTTAACCCCCAAATACCCCTCTGTCAAAATTTGGGTTTCGAAATAAAAAAAACCCTATAACCCCCAAATTTTAAAAAGTTTAAATTTCCGGGTTTAGTTCTGAAAAGATCTTTTTCTTTTTTTTAGATTTAATATCAATTTTGTTTGTTTTGTTGTGAGGGCCTTCCATCATATAAGTTTTCATCAGTGCTCAGCTCGTCCAAATGAACATAGAGTAATGAATGTTTTGCAAGATCGAGCGGATATTTTCCCCCAAAAGTAGTTTTGTCTGAGGAAACCTCAAAAATTTAGGGAACGTCTCGATTGTCAGTTGCAAACCCTAACTTTTTTAGCTAGTTTCCCACCCAAAATAGAAACCCCTTTTTTCTTCTTTTTCGGGTTTAAAATGTCAACATTATTTTCAAATTTCCCATTGTTAATTTTTGGGGTTTATGCAAATTTAAATCATTGCTTTTTTTTAGCGAGCAAAACCCTAATAACCATCAGGTAGGGTTTAAACCCTGGCTAGCTAAGTTTCCTCTATTATCAATTTTTTTAATTTTTTTTTTTCCCTTTGGGATTTTATTTTATATTAAAACCAAAAAGGGACTTTGTAAAAAATTTCAGGGAGTGAAACCCTTCGGGTTCTGAAATTCATTATCAATAGATACTCTAAAAAAAAGGACTGCCCCTTGATTTGGGTTTGTTACAAACTTTTTTTAAAACAAATTTAAAAATGAGTGCTTTTCCAAATTTAAAAAAGCAAAAAAATTCTGTTGGGCCGCACTCCCTCCTAAAGTTAAAAAACTGAAAAACCCTTGACATTTCTGTGACTCTTTTCTGACCCCCTTTCAAGAAAAGGGTTTTAGTACCCCCTTTAAAAACGATATTTTTAACCCTCCTATTAAAAAAAAACCACTTTCCCGAAAGGGTGGTTTAGTAAAATCCGATGCATTTTTAAATCGGGAACCATTTTAAATTTTGGGCTGTTTTTTTGCGCTTTCAACTGGGTGTGAGTGTCGTTTTTGCCGTTCATTTAAATCATCCTAATCCTTTTGGGTGAGGTCGTTATAAAATTTCATTCTTTTTACACCTTCAGCGGTATTTTGTTTTGAACTGCAAGCCCCTTTTCCCAAAGACAAAACTTTAAATTTCCATTCCCCAACAAAATAATTACAAGGTTTTGGGAAAGGGGATCTGTAAGGGAATTTGATATTGCCCCAAAAGCCAATTTTAGCCCAAAGTTGGATCTTAATTATGGTTTAGGCCCCCTTTTTTTTTTGGGGGCGTGAACAGAAAGTATAACTTTTTAATTGGAACCCCTCCTTAAAACATTTTCCCTCTTCGGGCCCACAACTGTTCACCTGGGGGGCCCCATAGAGCAAAGCATAAAACAGAAGGAACAACATTTTTTTTGGGATACTTCAAAGGGTAACTGGGAGGGGGGAATAGAACGAAAAACGACTCTTTTCGTCTTATTTTTGGTGTTTTGTTTGGGTTGGGCAAGCACAGGCAAGATCTAACTTTAACTGATCCTTCTACTGGCTTTGATGCACAAAAAACAGTATTTAGAAAATTTAGAGGCCCCATTAATTTGGAAATTTGGGTTTTGCCTTCAAGTAAAAAAAAGGGGCCCAAAAAATTGTTTTAAAAATTTTTTTGCAAGTTCAAAAGTAGTTTTTCTGTCGGCACGGGGGTTTATACGTCCCTTTCCCCCCTCGGGCCCCCAGGTAGGAAAAATTTTTTAAACTACAACAATGAAACCCCTTGTGGCTGGAAAAGAAGAGAAGGTCGGAAAAAACCCCAAAAAATTTCTGAGCCGTAATTTTTACAACCAATAAAAAAAAAAACCCGCCCCCCAAAAATAAGTAAACCCACCCCAAGGCCCAAACCCCAAAAGGCCCCATTGAAGACGCGAACTTTTTTCCCGTGAGACCATGAATATGAAAAGAGGCACTTGTTATTGGTTTAAAAACTGCCCAGGATTACTTGGTTTTATCTTACAAAAGAGAAACCCCAACTTTTAAGACAATTTAAAAATGCCCTTAGGTGCCAGCCATAAAGCCAACTACTTTACTTGGGGCAGACAAAAGCCAGCTAACGATCCTCCTATTTTACCAGGCAAAGAATTTATTCCCTTTAACTGGCAAATTTTTTTTAGAATTTTGAAAGGTTTCGAGTTGTTTTTTTCCCCCATTTTTTATTGACGAGGGAGTTGGGGGGCCTGGTGGCACCCCCCCCCCACCACCCCCCCGCCGCCTGTTTTTAGCCTTTCACCAGTGATTTTAAATTGCAAATCCTAAGGCGGGGTTAAAAATTTTCTAATGTGACACCTTGCCTCTAAACATGTTCTTTTTCGTTCTGCAACTTTGTGTTTCATAAAAAATTTCTTTGGATAGTTTCTTTTATTCTGCTAAATTTGAGTTCGTTTTTGTTCTCGGTTATTGCCCGCACTTCTAGTTCTTGCTGATCTCTCTTTTAAAAGTTTCTTTTAGTCTTTGTTTTTATTCTTTCTTTAAACACCGGGGACCCTAATTTGTGGCCCATCACCCTCAACTATTTTTCTTTTTTTTTTTTTATAGGGGCTCATCAAATTTTCCCCCCATTTTTTGGCAAAATTTGGGTTTTTTAAAATTTCCCCTCTGATGTTTTCCCCAAAGTGATAAAGGGCTTTTTATTTCTCTCATAGGCAGCGGCGAACCCGGTTTATTTTTTTTAATGCTGGTTTTTTCCCTAAAAAACGGGGTTTTCTGTTTGTTTTTTTTGTCTGCGGGGGGGTTTTAAAATTTCGAAAGGGGGCCTTGTTTTAAAATTTTTTTTTCCTTTTGGGGAGTTTTTTTTGTTTTTTTTTGAATTTTTAGCAACTGTTTTCCCTATCAAATTTGGGGGTTTTGGGAAATTGCCAAGGCGATTTTGACGGGCGAAACAGATTTTTTGGGCTAATTTTTACTTTTTTTTTAAAAAACTTTGTGATTTCGGTTTAGTTGTAAGCTAAACAGGTTTCTTGCTCTTTTTTAAAAAAACAAATGGCCATCTTTTTTTAAAAATCATTGGGGTCTAAAAATTTTTGGGGAGGTTGGGGGCCCCTAAACTTTCTTTTAAAATAAATTTGCCTTACTTTGTTTTAATTCACGCCGCAATGGGGGGCAATGGATGTGTCAAAGGAGTTTTTCCCTTCATGTCGGTCCCAGGATCAAAAAATTCAAAATTTCTTAAACCTTTTCAATCCCTTCCCAAGGGGTTTTAAAAAATTTTAACTTTTTATTTTTTTTTTTTAAAAAAAAAATGTCACAAGGGCATATGGCTCAATTTTTGGCCCGATAGAAGACTAAAAGACCCCGGGGGCGTGAAGGGAAAATAAACAAAAATATTATTTTTTCCAAAAAAATTCCTTTCTACTTTTGTTTCAGATCAAATTTTTTTTCCCTTTTAAAATTTCCCGACCTAGGAGCAGAGGAAGTGTTTGTCCCGGGGATCTCCCCCGATTTAAAACTTTAAAAATTGGGAACCGAATCAGCAACAACGAAAAACGGGACAGTTTACAGAATCGGGGAGGGGCATCGTTAAGGAAAATTTTTTATAAAACTTGGGGGGGCAAAAAATATTTTCTTTACAAAAATTGCAAGACAAAATTTTTTAAATTTCTATTGTGTTTTTAAATGGTTTAACCCGGGCGAATGAAGGGCGGGACCTCGCGTTTCAAGGATCGAAAGTGATGAAGCACAAAAACCACAAAATAGACGCCGAAGACTGCATCTGGCAACAAGCCCGGACTGTAAATTTTGCGTATAGAAACCCGCTTTTTTTTCCCCCCTTTGGGATTTTGAGTTATTAACGCGCATGCCCCAAATACTTTAAAGGGAGCTTTTAAAAGACAGTTGTCATATGAACTAATTTTTAAAATTAAATAAAAAGGGGTCATTAAATTCCCAGACATTTGTTTCCAAGAAACAAGCATTTTCGACATTCGTTAGAGTTTGACATTGTTAGAAAAACCCTAACTTAGCGGGCAAATTTGAGCAACAATATCAGTAAGGATTAGCAATATTTTAAACGAAAAAAGTGATTATCATACTAAAAACCAAAAGCAGGGCAAACACTATAGGGAATTTTTTATTTTTAGTCCCGCAGCAAGCCCCCTTTAAAAGGGGATTTTATTGCTGGGGTGAAGATGAAAAACCCATACAAAAGACAAAACTGAAACGTTTTTTAATCCAAAAAACGAAATTTCAATTTAAATTTGAGGGTATTCCAAACCCAAAGTCCCGGTAGCGGGTTTTAAAAACCAAACATCTTTTTGACAAAAATTAAGAAAAAATTTGGAGGCGGGGGGCTTGAAATAAAAACGAAACCCTTGTGTCTAAGATCTACACCTTCACAGTTTTAGATTTGGATGATTATTTAACAACGAAATACGGTTTAGGGATTGCCCAAAACCCGAAAGGGATAATAATTTTGAAAGGGAAGGGGAAAAACTTTTTAAAGACGGAATAACCATTAAAAATGAAAAAAGAAAAAGAGAGTGAAAAACCCAAATTAATGTATATTTGTTTTTAATATTTTGATGCGCCAAATTTATTAAAAGATAACAGATTAAAAGATACCCAAATAAAAAATTTAAATTTTTATTTTTTAAAAAACCCATGTTTTTCAGGTTTACCCAAAAAGTGCCCAAAAAGAGAACTCTTTTTGCGGGTTAGACATAAAAATTTCGTTTAAACAAACTTTCAAAAATGCAAACCCAACTATGGCGGGCCCTTTTCAAAATACAGTAAACCCAAAACGAAGGTTTTCTGCTGTTTTTTAATGTTTTTTACATATGTTAATCCCTGGAGAATCGATCACAAATTGTTTTTCAGGGGAAAAAAGTGAAAGTCTCTTAGCACAGGCTTGGGGGCCCCGGGCGCTTTCCCTCTAGGTGGGTTGTTTTTTAACCTTGGCCTGTGTTCTTTGGGCTGTAAGGCTGTCAGCAAAAAAAAAAAAAACCCTAAACAAAAAAAAGCACCCCCGCAAAGGTTCCCCAAATTAACCCAGCAAAACCCTTAGTTCCTTCAAACTGACAATAAATAAACCCACTATTTTACTCGAACATCACGGATAAGAATTTATCGCCTACAGGCTGATTTTGAGGACTACAAAAGACAAAAGTTTTGATCTTCAAAAAAGGAAAGGGGAAATTTTTTCTAAACCCAGCCGACCCCCGACCAAATAAAAAAAGAATGCTTAAAAAATTTTAACGAAACATTAAACCGGGTTCTAAACAGCTCAAAAATTAACAACCCCAAAGGGGTTTATACTTTATTTTACGAGTCCAAGCAAAAAAAGACCGTTGTTTTTATTTCTGTTTAAAAGTATTTTTTTTTTTTAAATTTTTAAAATTTTGGAGTTAAAAAAAGGAAGCTCAACATGGATAAGAAAATTTTGAAGTTTGACTTTGGTTAGATGCAATGGAAAAAGGAAGAGCTTTTTGTCAAAAGTTTTTAAATTGGGGTCGTTTTGGGAAGTTATTGATCCAACAAACGACAGGAAAAGCTTTTTGTACATGCTATTTCCAAGTTCCAAGAAAACTAAACAAAAAACCCCCTCCAGTTAAAGAAAGGGGTAGTTGTTTTTAAATCGACTATATAAAAATAAAAAAAGAAAATTTTAGTTTTTGGGGTCCAACCAAACAGCAACTATTTTTTCCCTTAAAATTGATTTAAACCCCCGGGTTGGGGCAGATACTTTTACCCCAGTTTAATGAAGCCTTTTTGAACCCCCTAAAATGAGAGGTTTTTTTTGGGTCAGAGGGCGAATTTCCGACTCGATTAAGACAGGCTAAGTTTACCCCGTTTGTAGGAAAGTTTTTAATTCCACGGGCCGGGGCCCTTTTGTTGCAAAAAAAGCAGTTTTGAACAAAAAAAATTCAGAGGGACAAATGTTTTATGTGGTGCGTTCTTTTTGGCTGGGCCCTGCATAAACGTTCCCCAAAAATGCAGAGAGAGATCTAACTATTTACAGTGGGCCAATGATCCTTTAAATTTAAAAGGTCTTGAATTTCCTATGGCTGGGAGACAAAATTGATCATTTTTAAAAAAAAAAATCCCCCAAAAACTGTTTTAAAAGGGATAAGCCCTGGTCGAAAAAACCAACCCCCTGCCAATTAAAAGTGTCAAAGAAAAGTCCCAAAAAAAGGGGAAAAACCCAAACCCAAAAATAAAGTTTGACTTTCACCCAAAGCAAAGCCTTAAAGGGTTTTTCACTCAATCTTAAAACCCCAATGAGTAGATTTCTAGTGCATACTAAAAAAAAACAAACCCCTTTGCAAACAAGAATTTTGTAGAAAATTTTTTAACAAAAATTCCGTCCGTTTAAGCTGCGAGTGAACATGGTAAAACTTGTCCCCTTTGTCCATTTTTACTGCAAAACCCGAACTTTAAATTTTGCCAAGAGGAAGGGAGAAAAGGGTTTGTTTTTTAAAAATTAAAAAAAAAACTCCCGAGGTCTCCATAAAGTTTTTTACGCAGACTTCGAGTCGCTTATTTTTCCTTATAAGGGGCCTACTCCCAAAAAATTTACCAAAAACAGTTTTAATTTAAAAACCACCAGATTTTTTCATTTTCCTTCATTGTTTTCAGGGCAAAGGTGAAAATTCAAAGCCAGAATTATTCAGAGGGCCCCCAAAGCAGCAAACCATTTCTTTAAAAAAGCATGCAAAATTCGTTAAACCGTTCCCAAAAAATCATCCTATCCGTTTTTAAAAATGACCCCCCAAAATCAAAATCGTATGACTCAGCCAATTTACTGTTGGATTTGTGGTTTAGGCTTAAAAACCTAACGTTTAAATCCCAAAAGTAAGAGACCATTATCACATTTGCGGAAAGTTTAGAAGGGGGGGCGCCCAAAAAAAGCAAAAAAACCCCCCCAAAAACACCCGGGAATTTGGAACCCTAAAACCCCCAACTTGGAAGTTTTACACACCAAAAATGGGAACCCCCGTAAACCTAGCCATTTTTTGCGCCGCCCCGCCCCGTCCCCTAGAAAAATTTCCCCCGGTTTCAACAAATTTTTTTTAAGCTCAAGCCCCACCCATTTGGGGATTTTTTTAAGGGGGCCTGGCGGGATCCTTAAAAACCCCTGCCCAATAACGGAAGAAAAAAGACCCCAAAACAAAAAAGGCCCCGGTTATTTCCTTATGAGTCCCGAACAGTTTGGAAAGGTTTGATAACCCAGCCCTTTCCCCCTAAAGGCGCGGTTTTTTTAGTAGTCTTTAAAGGGAAAGGGCAACAGGATTCTGATTAAACCCAAAAATCAAGAATGGGGGAGAAGTTTGAGGTAAAACAAAGGGAGACTTTCATGATTTCCCAATTTAAAAGCAGAAAAACCTTATTGTTGGCGGACGTCTTTGAAAATTTTAGGAAGACCCGCAGAAAAATTAAAAGCCTGGATCCCGCGCAATTTTAAATTTTTGCGCCGGGGAGGTTTGGGGTGCTTTCTTTAAAAAATTTTCTGGGGTACAAATTTATTTATTTCTAAAATGCCAAAGCTTAAATGATTTAAAACGGATTGCGTGGGGGGAAACAGTTGGGTGTCGACCATTAAATGTAAAAAAAACAACAAAAACTTGGACGAAAATGATCCAAGAGGAAATTAACTATCCTTTTTAATTTTGATGCAAACAATCTGATGGTTTGGGCTATGAGTCAATCAATTCCAAATTCTTTAAATTTAAAAAAGTACACAGGCTCAAAAAAAATTCAAAAGGTTTTTTAAAAAGGTAACCCACTCTAGAAGGGGTGATCGTTTAAAGAGGGCTCATTCTAGAAGTTGATTTTGAAAAACCTCCCTGAAAATTCATTTTCCATAAAGAAAAACCCAATTCCCGCAGAAACCCTAAAAGTTTCAATGACAGAACCGCCAAACTTTTGCCTTAAACTTCGTGCCCAAAAAAAAATTTGTCTGTCATTACAGGGGTTCTCCAATTTTTTTTAAAACAAGGTTTTTAAAATTAACAGCATTCATGTATAATTGCATTTGATTTTAAAAAACAGTTTTTGAAACCATACATCATGAAAAAACCCAAACTCGAACAAAAACCGCAGAGCTTCAGAAAAAGACCCTTTTTAAGTTGATGGGAAAAACAAACTGTTTTTGGGAAAGGGGCTATGGAAAAAAACCCCACAAGCGTAAAGATGTTAGATTGGTTTACCAGAGAAAAAGTTGCAATTAAGTTGACTTCAAAACCTAATTTTTCGGGGGCTTCAGGGAAAATTTCATGATCAAACTTTTTTGGAAAAATGGGTGAAAAAAAAAAAATAAATCAAAAATTTGGGCAAAAACCCCTTTTTTGGGTTTTCTTTTTTTTAGAGCTGTCGAAGCTTTTGATGTTTTGGGTTTTTTTAAAGACTACTTTTTGCCCTTGTATTTCCCGAGTCCCGAGTTCTGTTCACAAAAACAAATTTCCTTTTTTAATCGACATTCCCCACTGAAGATTTTTTTTCAAAAACATGGAATTAGAAGTAGCAAAAGAGCATGGGTGGTGGGACGACACCTCTGATTTCCCCCAAAAATTCGCCTTTGGAAAAATTTTTTGATAATTTAAAAAAAAGGTTTTAGGTAAATGAAGGAGAATTTTTATCGGAGAGGTGATCAAAGGGGTTTTTTTTGGGGGTTTTTACGGCCCCCGGAAAAAAAAATTTCAGTCTTTAAGCCAAAAAAAAATTGGTTTTTAAAAAACAAAGGGAATAACTCGGTGTTTTGCCTTAAGCATAACCCCTGAAACTACAAAGAAGCATTGTTTGGCAATAAGACTTTTTAAACATGACAATTACAAAATACGAATTAAACGGCAAGAGATTTAAAACCCAAAAGTTTAAAAAAAACGGGCTCTTGCCGCACTAACACAAAAAAAGTTTTTTGTTTTTTCCGAAATTTTCAATGCAATTGGCCCTTGGGAGAAAAAGTATAATCATATGCTTCAGGCTTATTTTTTTCAGCAATCGCACGTTCAATTATTTAACATCTAATTTTTGGGAAAATTAATATTATTTATTAATGCTTGTTTTGCTTTAATTTTTTTTTGTCATTTCCACCCAAAATTCCTGTTTCCAATTTAAATCAAAATCAAAAAAAAAGCTTTGGGGGTTTTAAAACGTTTCTGGCGATTGTTCAGCCAGAGATTGTCAATTTTTCAAATACTTCTTTTAAAGAAAATACTGATACTCAAATTAAAATTTTTCATTAATTTTTTAAAAACTTTTTTCCTTTTGGGCCTTTTTTTGCCATTTTCCCCCTTAGTTCCATTTTAAAACCCCAAAAGTATTTGCGTAAAATTAAGGGCAGTTCTTTAAGCTTAACTATATCACAAACCAAATTTAACCAAATTATTATCCATTACTGCTAAAGGGGCTTTGAATTTTTTTATCTTTTTAAAATAATTTTTTGCTCCCCCAAACAAAATTTTAGGTTTTGTCTGGCCGACCATGATCAAAACTTCTTAAATATTATCTTAAAAGCAAGATTTCAATCAAATATTTCTGTATTAATTTTTAAGGGCTTTTCCTTTAAAAATTCTTCTTCCAGTGCCATTTTAAAAGTAAGGATTCTTTCCCTTTTTTCCCTTTTTGCCGCCATTTTAAAATTTAAATTAAAAAAAAAATTTAAACGGGCTGGAACTGTGTTGGAGGGGTTTTCTTTCAGTTCTTCCTTTACAAAAAATCTTTGAGGGGCCGGCCCTTTTGTTGTGTCAGTTTTCGTAAATAAAACAAAAGGGGGGATTTATTTTTACAAATTTTTTTTTTTCTCATATGGATCAAAAACTCCCCAAAATGGATCTGTTTTCCCCCGAAAGCGAGTGTCCCTTTTCCCCTTCTCCCGGCGAAAAAAGGTATCTCACTTTCCCAAAACCAAAAAGGTAATAGTTTGCTTGATGAATGGCGTCTCCCCCAACAACATTTTTTGTTTTTTTTTTTGCTTGTCTGGTTTTAGGGCCTTTTAAAATTTTTCATTATTTAAATTTCAATTTGAAAAATTTAGGGCGTCTTTTTACCCATTTTTTTGGTTGCCCAGAATTTTTCAAAACGGGTCTCTGTGATACTGGGAGGAGAAAAATCTTTCAGATAACTGTTTTTTAAAGTTTTTTAACCAACCCCCGTGATCTGTGAACACCGGAAAGCCTCTTTTAATGGTAACTCTATTTTTTTAAAATATTGGGTTTAAATTTTCCTTTAAATTTTTTTCCCTTTATCGACTTGAATCTGCGGGGGATAAATTTTTAAAGGGCCTCGTTGAAAATATCAGTTGTAAAAACGACGGCAACGGGAGAAGCACCTTTTGTGTAAAGGATTCCCCTTTTTTGTATCTTGAAGCTAAAGTCAATGCTGTAAGTGCGTACTTAAATCTTTTTCGTCTTTTTAAACGTATTTATGGGGTAAAAATAGAAGATCCATTTGTTGGGTTTTCCCTTTGGAGTTATATTTACAAAATGGGGTCCCCTTTTATTCGTTTAGGGGCAGGTAAAAAAATTTGCCAAAAACGCTTTTTTAGATAAACCCTTTTTTTGCTGTTTTTTTCACTGACTCCAGTGCTTTGGTTTAGCTTTTTTAAATTTCTGGGTTTTTCCCTTCCAAAATTTCCTTTTGGGGAAAAATTGATTTTTTTTCATTTTTTTTTTCAGCCAATATTAAGGGGCCCAAAAAAATAAACAACGGGCAAGCCAAAGGCAATAAACAATATTTCTTGCTTTTTTTGTTTTTTTTGTTTGGGTTTATAAAAAAAAAGCTGAATTTTGGTGGAAAGGGAATGTTCGATTTGGGTTGCCTGTTACAAGAAAATATTCTTTTATTTTTTGAACAACCATCTTTAAAAAGTGTAAGCTGCATGTTCCCCCCTTCTTTCAGTTCACCTTTTAAAAAAACTAAATGCCCCAATTCTCTGCTTTTATACGCAGCTTTTTGCTGCGGCTAGTTGCTCCATAGCTTTGTTATTTCTTTTTCCCCTCGCCCTCCAAGTTTTACTAAATGGTAAATTTCTTCCCCCTAAAAGCAAGCGCATTAAACCCCCTGCGGCCCCCCTACATCAATTTTGAGTGAAGCCCTTTTTTTAAAAGATTTTTTTTAAATTTTTCATTTAAATTTTATTTTCTGGAATTATTCCTTGCTTAACTAGAAATTTTCCCTAGCAAATGAAGCTGTAAAAAACAGCAATCAGCTTTGGGGCCCAGTCTTAAAATCTATTTTTCCAAGATCTCTTGGTTTTTTTTTTTAAAAAAAGTTTTTACCAAGCATTGTGTATCCTACAAATTAGGCCCCCAATAACAGCCAAAAATGGAAAACAAGGTTTTGTAATAGTTTTTTTGGTGCCCCATTTTTTAAAAAAAATTATAAATTAAAAAAAACATGAACTGCGATGAACTACTTCCCGAAAATTATGATTACAAAAGATAAGTTGATTCCAAAACAAATTTTGCCTAAAAAGGAAAGGGTGTATTCTTTAGGGAGCATGGGAAAAACCAAAAAAAGAACCCTTTTAAATGAATTTTAGCATAGGGGGAAAAAGATTCAAACAGATGTCGCCACAAAAACATTGTAAAGATCACAATAGGGAAAGGGAAACGCAACTGGGGTCAAGAAAGGTAAAAAATGTTGGGCAAACGGTTTTTTGTTTGTACACTAAACTAGTTAGTAGATTTGTCCCATTGATTTTTGAACAAGATTTTATGTAAAGATTTTAAAGCAGGGTCCCCTTTTTTAAAAAAGTCCCTTAGGCTCTAGATGTGATTTTGGGTTTTTCAGATTTGGGGAAAATTGTTATCGCCATTAATCAAGGGATTAATTTTCTTTTAATCAAATAGAAAAATTTTTTTTCCTTAAAATGACCGAAGGCCCGAAAAAAAGCAAAAACATTTTGGGGAAAAAATGACCAGTAAAAAGCCCCCTCATCCTGGGCGCGTTTCAAACAGGGAAAAAAATTAGCAGAGTGGGAAAAACAAAAAAAAATTTAAAGTTGCAATCACAGAATGTAACCATAATGGAAAAAAAAACCAGTTGGTTTTTTTTTTCCAGAGCCACAACAAGAACAAGTTGTTTCAAGTCCCGCAAAATTTATCATGGAATTTTTTGGATTAAAAGGGTTGGCATTTTGGCGTCATTGCGTTGGGGGGGGTGGTTTTTTAAGTTTTTAAAACATATAAAGAAAAAAACACCCCAAAACCCCAAAACAGCCCCAAAAAAACACAGCCACTAATACAAAAAACTGAACAAAAAAAAAAATACCAGAACCGCCCAAAAACAAAAGATTTATTTTTTATCCATTTGATTTTGCAGAAATTAAAATTTTTAAGAACTTATAAATAATTTTAAGTGACTTGAAAAAGAAAATTGATAACGACTTTCCCTGACCCAAATTGATGAAAAAATTAAATAAGAACTTGATAAGAACCCTTTAGGTAACTTGAAAAAAAACTTGATAAAAGACTTTTATGACGACTTTAAAAAAACTTAAATAAGAACTTGATAAAAACTTGGGTAACTTATTAAAAACTTAATGGACGACTTGATTAAGAAATAGATTAAAAAATTTTGGGTAACTTGATTAAGAACTTTGGGGGACTTTAAAAAAAGGCCCTTGGGGGGGATTAATTAAGAACTTAATAAGGACTTTGGGGGGCTTAATTAAAAGGGTTGGGGGGAAAAGTGGAATAGGAGGACCAATTGTCATTTGAATATGGCCCGGGCGCTGAAGCGTGATTCGTTTCGGGCTGGCCTGCCCAAATACTAGTTAAGCGCGATGAAGAACAGAGAAGGCAGCCCCACGCAAAAGCAATGAAAAGTGTTGGGGCCGCCCGCGCCGCGAGCCCCATGAAGGGAAAAAACCCCGCGAAGGGGGGGTTTTATTGAATTTTTTTTTTCAGAACATTTGGGGGAAAACCCAGTTTGTAAACGGACGCTGGCCGCGAAATTACTTTTGTGTTGTCTTGGGCTTGCAAAAAAACTGACAGTTTAAAAACCCACTGGGAGTACAAAATGTTTGGGGAAAACCCGACACTTTTTATTATAGATGGCTGTTCGGCCGAAAAATTTGGGTTTCCCTTTGGGAAAACAAAGCTGGGTTTAAATGGTGGGGTTTTTTTGCCAAAAAAAATATAAACTCGTTTTAAAAAAACTTTTAGAGGCAATTAAAGACAGTGGTTTTATTTCATATGAAAGACAGAGACCCCTTTGATGAAAAGTAAAGCGTGAAAAAAGGGGGTTTTTGAAAACGATCAAGAAAAACAAAGGATTAAACAAAAACTTAAGTCTCAAAAGTTTTTTAAATTAGGATTTAAAAAAAAGATAAACCTAACATTATTTTAGTTTTTAAAGTGTTTTCTATTAGGAAAATAGTTTAAAGGGATTCTGGGGTAAGCCGGCGGGCAACAGCGAAAACCCGGCCTTTTTTTAGCCGGTTGGAGCTGGCCCGGAAAGGGGGTTTGGGGGCCAAATGCCCATTTTTCGTTCTCCCGAACCCTTTACAATCCTTTTTTAAGGCAGAAATATTTGTATTTTTCCTGCTCCGAGGCCTTTCGTTTTGGGGCGGACTCATCAGGGAGACACCCGGTTTTGTCTGCGCTCCTGGCCCTCAAATAGAGACCACCAAACCCTAATACTGTGGTTTCTCAACCCCCAAGGGTGCCAAAAAAAATCCAAAGCACCCAAAAAGCGCCAGCGAAGAGTAGTAAATGAAAACAAACGAAAATGTGGGGGGGAAAAAAGTTGCTGAAAAACTTTAAAAACTTAAAGCAAATAGTTTTTTTTGCGATTTTGTTTGATTAAAATTTAGGGTTTTTTGTATTTGATTTGTCCGTCTGTGTGTTTGTCTTTTGAAACTCCCTTTCATCTTAGGGTGGATCCTCAATGTTTGGTCAAAGATTTTTTTCCCCTTTCATTTTATACTAAATTTTCATAAGGGCTTTAGTTTTTCAGCAACTTTTTTCCTCCCCCCCTTCGTTTTTCTTTCAATTTTCTACTCTCGGGTCTGCCCTTTTGGGGGGGCAAATTTGGGTTCTTTTGGGGGACCCTTGGGGGTGAGAACCCCCCAGTAATTTTGGACTGTGGGGTGTCTCTTTTTGACGCAGGGGGCCCGAACAAACCCGCCGTGTTCCTGAAGGGGTCCGACCCCGCAAAACGAAAGGCCCCGGAAACAAGCAATAAAATTTTTTCCCTTCAAAAGGGATTGCGATGGTTCCTTATCCCGCAAAGTAAAAGATTTTTAAATATCGGGAACTTTATTTTCTTAATTTCATTTTCCCCCAAGCCCTCCCCTTTCTTAAAATTTTCCCCCCCCCCCCCCCCTTTTAAGCCCAAATTCTTTCCCCAAGTCATTATTATGAAGATAGTTCAGTTGTTGGCCTGCGCTTTTTTTTCCCCCCCAATTAAAATTTTTTCTTTCTATGTATTTGTCTAAACTTTTTTCAATTTTTAAAAGGCTGTGCCAGTCTTAAATTTAAAAGTTACTCTGTGTTAGGTTTTCTTATGGGAGCAAAAAATACCCTCCCCTTGTTTATTTGTTTAAAAGTTTTTGTTCCCTCCCTCATTTCATTTCCGATTTTTGTTTTGATTTTTTTGGGAGGTTATTTGTTTTTTGTTTCTGCCCGTCTGTGTGTTTGTTTTTTTTGATTCCCTTGCATTTTGGGTGGTTCCTGAAGGGGTAGGCTAAAAAGTTTGTCCCCTCATTTTATCCCTCTTTGCAAAAAGGTCTTTATTTTTTTCCAGCAATTTTTTCCCCCCCAAACACTTTCTTTTGCTTTCTTTTTAATTTACTCTTCGCTGGCTGTTTGGGGGTTGTTTATTGGATTCTTTTTTGTCTCTTTTTGACCCCGGGGGGCCCCGACAAAAACCGCCGTGTCTCCCTGAGAGTCCGACCCAGGGAAACCAAAAAAGGCCTCAGAGCAGGAATACAATTTTATCTGCCTTAAAAAGGGGTTTGGGAAATGGTTCCCTTATGAAAGCAGTGAAGAGTTTTCTTTATCTGTAAATATTTTTTTAAATTTTCATGTTCCCGTTCTAAAATCTTCAAATTCCCCCCCCCCCCCCCCCCCCCCCCCCCCCCCCCCCCCACCCCCCCCCCCCCCTCCTTAAGTCCAAAATCTTTGCCAAAGTATTATTATGAAGATTGTTAAAGTTGTTGGCCTTGCGTTGTTTTTTCCCCCCCACTTTTGGGTTTTTGTTCGCTATTTTTTTTGTTGATTTTTATTAAATTTTTAAAGGCTGTCCCAGTCTTGAATAAAAGTTTTTCTGTGTTAGGTTTTCTTATGGGACCCAAAAAAAAACCCCAACTTGTTTAGGTTTTATGGTTTTTTGATTTTTCCCCTTTTAAGGTCTTTCAACCTTTTCCTTTGGACTGGGGAGGGTTTTGGCGTGGTTGAAACAAAAGAGACCCGAAAACAGTCTGTTTATTTCCTTTTGAGGTTGAAATAAAACTGGTCCTGCAATCTACAGAATTTCCCGGGAAGTCTATTGGAAAAAAATAGACAGCGTGGCCTCAGGGGACAGATTCAGTATCGATTTTCTTGGGGGAATTGCTTGGGAAAAAACCCTTGTCCCCCCTTTTGTCGACCAAGTGAGGTTACCCCGGTTTTTCCTGGGGGAAGAGGGGTGGGAAAGGGGCCGACAAGGTCAATGGCCCCCCCTTCCCAAAAAGGGGAACCGAAGTTAGGGGCATTTTGTGCAAAGGTACACATGGGACGCGACCTTTTTGAGTTGTTTTTTTGGCAAATGTCACAAGAACGACAATACTGTGTGACTTCTTTTGTGACCCCTGGCCAAAACAAATGAATCCAGAACTCTTTTTAACGTTCGACTTGATGCCACAATGACCTGTGAACAATGCATCATGGGCCGTATGTAATACTGTTTCCCTCAGTGGTTTGGGAACCACAATCTCTTTGTTGTCTTGTCCAGGTACATGCCTGTAGAGGATGTCAGAGTTCAGTATGTACGTCGGCTTGTCCGTTGGTCTGTCAGAGACACTCTGCCTTGCAGTAAGAAAGTACAGTTGTCAATGTCTCGTCGCTTCTCTGCATGGTCTTCAAAACATCTGGCGTAACTTTTAGTTCATCCAGTTTTGAAACCTTGAGCGGTTTTGTTGGTTTTCCTTGCTCTACAACTTTTGATCTTGTACTGATGAGACAAGGAACGAAAGATCCTCTGGCACCACCATGTACTGTTGCGACACCTGGTAGATTTCCCAAAATCAAATCGCAAACTGGATTCATCAATAATACAGGTGGTAAGTGACCCGGAGTAGTATGGTGTGTCAACAGAAATTTTTGCAAGTGGAAAGTTTCAATTTTTTCCACCAAACGATCTGCATCTCTGAACACTGTCAATATTGGTCTGGTAGAACAAAAGATTTCCTTACACCAGCTGTGGTGCAATCTGTATCTCGCAAAACAGAACCTTGTAAACCATTAATGGCACAATCCTCCAAAGAAGACCATCAATGGACTGATCTGGTGCCAAAACAAGACCTTCTTCACATGTAGTGGAAACAAATCAGTCTTTGCTCCACTTCCTTTGAAAGGACAGTCCCGTTTCAAATGGAATTTGCACTCACAAAAGTGACAACGCATGGTTTGGTTGGCGGACAGCTGGTTTACCATTAGTCTGTGAACCTCGACCTTGACCATGCACTGGACCAAAGGGTCTTCGCGCTTGTTGTTCACCACGCCCTCGGAAAGGAAAAGGTCTTTCCGGTGGTGAATACTGGCACTGACGGAAATCGCCAGAACCGACATGGCCTTGACCACGGAAAGGTCGTTGTCTGTTGCCAAAAGACGTGTAAGAGTGCGGACTTGGAATGAAGCGCGATTTCCTCTTCTATAGTTTCCTTGTCCAGAATGTATCTGAATGCCGCGTGAGACTCGAAAAGGGACAAATTTTCCTTGCGGGAACACCTTTATCCGGATGAGCAATACAGTACTGATCCGCCATCTGACACATTTCGTCAACGCTATCGAACTGTCTTTCCTTAAGAAAAGTGGCCAAATCTTTACTGACGCTTTGAAAAAGTTGCTCATCGATAGTAGCAAAATCTCGCAGTGATTCGAAAGTTTTATTCATCTTTGTTAGCTCTATCCATCTGTCTAACATGACTCATTCTTATCAAAAAAGCGGAATGATTCTCCCTTGCCAGGACGAATAGATCGGAAACGCTCACGAAAACGGTCAGCTGAACACTGAAACTTCTTTAAGAGTTCTTCTTTTAATGATCCCAAGTCAACCCTTCCTTTGCCGCAAGTGTGTGGTATAGTGCCAAGCATCTTCCCTTACGCGATAAACAACGTCCATTTCTCCTGGGCCAACCACAAGAAGTAGCGTGGTTCTCGAACCGAAAAACAAAACTGTCAATGGCGTCGGTTTTTTCTTCGAACGGCGGCAATTTAGGAATGTATGTTGACTTCGGATGAATGAACTCACGGAACCAACCTGTGGAGGTGGTGGATGTTCTCTCAATGCCTGTAATTTTTTAATTTCCACATCAGCCTCTAATTCAAGTTGTCTCAGTTTAAATTGCCATTCCTTTTCCTTATCCTCTGCCTCTATCTCTAGTTTTCTTTGATTTTGTTCCATCTCGGCTGTATTTTCTTTCTTCAAACTCTAATCGTTTTAGATTTTCTTGTCGTTCTTTATTTTTTTTGTCGTTCTTTTTTTTTTTCTTG
>JAMYXO010004041.1:0-18389 GCA_033310375.1 Conus canariensis | reverse complement strand
AAGTTGTTGGAGAAATTCCCGGTCAGAAATTTGTGCAATCTTTACCCCTTTTGTTTTTATTTTTAGTCTCGGGGTTTAAATGGAAGGAATGTAAATGATGTTTATTTTCAGAGTTTTCGAGGTTTGGGGTTTCTTCAAAAGGGGAAATTAATTTGAACGCTCAGTTTGGGGGGTAGGGAATGAACAATGGTTTTAGGGGTGTTTTGCACTTGCAGTAATACAATATGGGTCGATCCCATAATCAACAAAAGACTGAATATGAGGCAGGGGAAAAAAAATTTTTCGTGAATGAAGGTCAAAAAATTTAAGGGGTTTGATTTTGGTGACCTGATGACTTTTCGGGGGGGGGGAAAAGCCCTTTTGCAAAAGAAAAGTTATGGGGGGAAATTCCTGGGAAACTATTGTAAATTATTAGCCCTAATACTTTTTGTGGTAAATTGTTCCAAACAAGAACATTATTGGGGTGAAATTGGAGGGAAATTTTGGGGGAGATTTTTTTTTTGTTTTCCCTAGTTGTAATGTAATCAGTTTTGTTTTTTGGGGTTTAAAGGGGTGAAATGTGATTTAGTTCGGGTCCATTTTAAAAGGGCCCTTTTTGGTATTTCCCCTTGCAAATTTTTTGAAAGACGGGGAAGGATCATTATGGCGGGTTTGGTAAATTTTGGGGTTTTGTTTTCGGGCAAGGGGTCGATGTAGATTTTCACAGGGTAAGGGGTGGGTTTTTTTTAAATGTAGATTGGGGTGTATTTAGGGGGGCCAAAAATGGAGCCTTTTTTGGAAACGCCACCCCTTTAAGAGTTTGTTATCCGTTCGCGACTGTCCCGTTTAAGACGCATTTTTGGGTTTTTTTGTAAAATATTATTTTAGAAGGGAAAAAGGGGCGGAATTTTGGAAAAAAACCCCTTTTTAAACTTCCATTTTTCGAATAAGGAGATTGTGGCCCAATGAAATCAAATTGGTTTTTTAAAATCAACGTTTAAAGACACCCCCCAATATCGGGTCGTTTTTTAAATTTATTATTAAGCCAAAACTTTCTACAAAAAATTAAATTAAAGGCAAAAATTGGGCAGGAAAGTTTCTGTCGGGAAACCAGCTTCCGGGGTGGAGCAAATCTTTAATTTTTAAAGGGAAAATGAAGGATGGGGTTTATTTTAAAATGTTTTTTAAGGGGTTTTAAAAAAGGGAAATTAAGGATAAAATTTGGATATTGGTCTGTAGTTTGAAGGATCAGTTTTTCCATAACAGATTTATGAATGGGATAATAAAAACTTTTGGGTTTTTTTTAAACGCTTTTTGGGAAAATTTGGCTTTTATCTTTTTGCACAAATTAAAGATTTACTTTAAACGTGTCTTTATAAATTGGCCCCCGAGAGTTTCGGAATTTTGCCATCTATTCCCTTTTCCTTGCCCACGGTTCCTGACTGTTTGAGAGAAGTAGGCACTGTTACACCTCGGGGAAAGGGGTTTTAAAAAAAAAATGAAAAGAGTGAAAAGAGAGGAGAGAAAAAAATGGGAGGGGGGGAAAAAGGGAAACGAGGGGAGAGAGAGGAGAGAAAAAGGGGGAAAGAGAGGAGAAGATAAACGAAAAACGATAACGTTTAATTTTTTTTTTTAAAAAAAAGGGCCAAAGCCCCAATTTTAAAGGGATTTTTATCCCAAAGCTAAATGTGAACTTTTTCACCCCACTTTTGGGTACTAAATCAGTAAAAACCCTTAAGCCTTGTTTATATGGGTTTAAAATTTATCATCAAAATTTAAAAGGGGCTCCTCCGTTTTAAACAAATTATTTGATATTTTGAAAAAATGATTTATAACACTTGCATTTCTCGACGAAAAAAGGGGGAAACAAAACTAAATAATATGGTCGGGTTTTAAAATATTTGGGCGGGATGATTTTGCCCCTCAAATTCATTTAGTTTTTTGGGGCCAACACAAAGCAAAAGGTGGGGCCCGTCATTTTTAAACATTTGGATCCACACATGGGGCAAAAGCAAAAAATTGTTTTTTTTTTTTCCCTCGGACTACCCCCACGTATAGGGTAGAAAAAAACCGAATTTGCTTTTTTTAAGGCATTTTTTAAATCTGTTTAAAACTTTTTCCAAGGGAAAGGGGTTTCTGCTAAAAATTTTTGCCCCTGTTTTTTAGAGAATCCTTTTACAACTTTGGTTTATGAAAACCCCAAAACCTTCCCCTTTTTAACGGGCTATCTTTTCGTTGCTTTTAAAAACAGGGCAAAAAAACTTGGGACGCCAACCCACCCCGGGATTTTTTCCCATACAAAGGGGAAAAACCCATAACTATATAAACATTTTTGGGAATTTTTTGTTGCCCCCCGAAAATTTTTACTCGCTTTCAAAATTTCATACGCGTTTTGTTGCTTGTGCCGGGTTTGGTTCTGTCCCCTTTTAATCTGTTCAGTTTGAGCCAATTTTAATGCTTTTAAAAGTTGAATTGATGAAAATTTGGGAAAAATTTTCCCAAAGTTCACCTTAGACCAAATAAACCCGGGGTTTAAGTCTACCCAAACTTTTTAAAATCGTTTCATGGCAAACAGTGCAATTTTTAAATTTTTCATGACCTTTTTTAAAACCCCAAAATTCTAAAGGCCTCCTTGGGGGGACAATGGTTTGGAACTTTGTCCCTTTCAAAACAACTTGAAAGAAAATAAACTCAGTTTTTGAACGTTTTCAAACTTTTTACAAACATTTAACACACTTATAAGGGGGCGTTTGCCTCTGCTCACTAGGTTTTTAAATGAAAAAAGAAAAAGCTGGGGCTTCGTGGAAAAAATAAATCCCCCCAAAGTATTTTTATTCCATTTTAAAAACTGATATTTTTAATGAAACTTAAACCCTTTCTCTCACAGCAGCCAAACAGCCCCCTTTAGGGAAAAAACTAAAAACACTTATTTTTGCCCTTTAATTCCCTTTAAAGCTCAAGCCCTTTGCACAGAGAGTGTAAACTTTTCAGCTGAGTTTTTAAACCTATAACTTGTTTCAGTAAACAACAAAAATATCATCGGCAAACAGCTAAATGAAAAATTGAATAAAAATTAAAAGTTAACCCATCCCTTTTCCCCCTTTTCAATAATTTCGAGAGCTAATTCATTCATAAACAACAAAGGGAAAAAACAGGACTAAAAAACTTTCTCCTTTTTTAAACCCCTTGGGTTTACAAAATAATAAAATCAACTGAACCCCTTTGGCCCCCACTCTTTTTTTTGACTTTAATTTTTCAACATCCTTCTAAACACAACTAAAAAAAGCTTACCCCTTTATCCCCTTTTTAAAAAAAAATTGGGAAAGGGCCCAAAATAACAGTTTCCTTAAAAATCGAATCAAATGCTTTCTCAAAATCAAAAAAAGCAAATAAAATTTTTTTCTGTTATTAGAAAGTGTGTCAAAACCGCCGCCCAGCAAAAGAAAAACTTAATTAGGGTTTATTTGGGGGCTATAATCCTTTTTGAAGCCGCCTTGAAAATTTTTCCTTTTAATATTGTTTGGGTTTCTACCCACTCTCCCCTTAATCTTTTTTTTAATTACGGGAACCGTACAGTTTTACTGGCTTTTTTAAACATAATGAGATCCCCCTGTAAATTTTTTTGGTTTCTTTAAACATTCCCTTTTTGTCCCCAAAGGGAAAAGAAATTGATCGACCGTCCGGGTTTCAGGTAAAATCCCTCTTATCCAAAAAAAACATCAAATAATTTTTACGAGAAAAATTTTTATAGCATTGTCCCCTAAATGTTTAAAAAAAAACTCCCCTTTAATAATTTTTCCATCAGGTCCTGCCAAGCTTTCCCTTTTTTTAACTTTTTTTTTTTTTTTGCGGGAAAATACCTCGGTGTTTTGGGGGTTTTAAAAACGATCTAAATAGTTTTTATACTCGTCATTTCTGATAACTGACCGGCATAAAAAATTTGAAATTAACGGTGATATCTTTTTCCTTATTTTACTTAAAGTGATCAACCCCATTCATGTATTGTGATATTATTTAAATTCTGCGTACTCTTTTTTAAATAAAATTTAAACATTTTCCCAAAAATTTCCTATTTGTTTCTTGTTTTAGAATTAAAAAACCCTTTTTGAAAAATGAAATCGTTTTAAGGGACTTTTTCCCTTTTTCTTTTATCTTTTAAAAAAATTTTGTATTCTCTTCTGCTTCGCAGTATACATGAGGGTTTCGGTAATATCAAATTTGTTTCTTTTACTTTGTTCTCAAAAAATTTTTCCTTACTTTTTTGTTTGTGTTTTTTAAATTAAAAATAAAACCTTTTAAACCCTTTTTGTCTTTTTAAAACCCGATGGAAATTTTCTGCTTTCCATTAGAATCTGTAAACCCACTTTACAGCATCTTTAAATAATTCGGTTCCCTCCCATTTAAAATTCCCCTTATTTTAACTTTGTTGACGCATTCAAAAAATTTGGGGGTTTTTTTTTCCCTTTTTGGACTTCTCAAAATTTAAAATTGGCAAAAAAAAAAACCCTTTGGGCCATGCTAAAAATTTTCCACACATTTTTTTTAACTTTTCTCTTTATTGGGGATATCCATGTTACATTTTGCCTTTTCCCCATTTCATTCGGAATTTTTAAACGGGCTTTGTGATAAAGTTTCCCGACCCGGGGTTACTCACCCCAAAATGCCCCCCCCCCCCCCCAAAGGGAGAAGTATTCCCAATATCAAAAAAAGCATGAGGAAACCAAAATAATTTTTTAACTGCTGCCAGAGTCACAAGTATTATTTTGAAAAAACCCCTCTTTCCCCCCAAAACATACACCGTTGAATAGGAATAACCCCAAACGCCCCCATTTCTATTCAACAAAAATTTTCCCATCTATTTATCCCCTTTATTTTTTGAGCATCTTTTTGATTTTGACTTTTTTAAAATTTTTTAAAAACCATGAAAACTTTTACAAATTCACCCGAAATTATCCACAAAAAACATCAGCTTGTTCTTCCATTAAAAACCACCAAACATAAAAACTGACATATATGAAAAACTAAGCGCTTCAATCAAACTACCTTAAATCGGGCTAATTCCATTATCAATTTTAAAGGAAAAGCTTTGTAGGTGACCCTTCCCTGGGGGAAACATGGCTAACACATACCAAAACTTTTGTTTGGGAAAAAATGGAAAAAACCTTTTTTCGATGATAAACATCAAAACATTTTAAAATTTGAATCGAGTTCTTTTTCACAGGTTTTTAAAAATTTTTTAATTTCAAAAATAAAAACATTTTACCCCAACGGGTTCTTCTTCCACGTTCTGAAAATTTAAAGGGGCCGGTTTTTAATGAAGCCCAGTGTGTTCGGAAAAATTTTTAGACTAAAATTTCTTAAAGGGAAAGTTTCCACAAAGGGAAAAAAAATCAAAAGACGACACTTGTTGTTTAAAAAGGGGGGTTTTTTTTTGGTGCCCCGGAAACCCTTAGAAAAAAACCGTAACTTTCCCAATTTCAAGAAGAATATTTTCTTTTTGATTGAAGACAGGGGTTCGAAAACCCCCAATTTTTCTTTTGCTTTTTGCGTCCCCACTTGGGACCCCCCACTGCACAAAACATTTTTTTTTTACTGAAAAGGTTTTTCATAAAAACCCATATTTTTTCAAGGGTTTGCGTTTTGAAAGGGGCCAAAAACGGCAGCGCAGTCAGGGGACGACCTGCCTGACTTTTAGGTGGGCAAACCCCCAACCCACCCAAGTGCCCAGCTTTCCCCCAAACTACACTTTCCGTGTTTAACCCGCTTTTCAGCTGTCCCCGTCCCCCCCGGGCCGGTTTTTAAACCTTACACTTTCCCCCCTCAAAATTTTTTAAACCTTTGTTTGTTGGGGTGGCCCACACAAAATTTGTGTCCAGAACTTTTTGTCAAGGGCCGGCCGTTTTCCCTAGGGGCGTTTTAAACTATGTTTCCTTTAAATCATACAAAATAAACCTTTTCCCATCAATGAGCAGATGATCGAAAATTTCATTTTTGGCCCTCTTTTCCGGGTTGTTTCCTGGTTTCCTTCAAGTGGGGAAAAAGTTTCCTTCTGTTTTTTCCCTTTAACCCTTTTGCAATAAGTTTTCGCCAATGAATATTTTTCTTTCCCTTCAAATTTTCCCGTTTTGCCTTCAAAAACTTTACCTTGTCTTTGTAAAAAAGTAATCAGGTTTATAATTGGGTGAAATTCCCCCTTTTGAATTTTACCGATTTACCCTGTCGAAAAAAAATACCTGAAAGGGTTTTAATGTGTCCGTGATCATATCCTTAACAAACCCTCACAGTTTTCTGCCGTCTCATTTCTGTGCCTTCCCGGTTTTTGCCAGGGAAAATTGATGTTTTTACGTTTGGACCGGAACCTTCAAATCGTCGGGTTTTTTTTTTCCAAAACAGTTAGCTTTTTTTTTAAAAATCTTTGTTGGGTTTCCCGGTCATTTACTTTGGGTTTACTTGGCCTTTGGTTTTTCACGACTTTTCTCAAAAGGTTTCCCCCAACCTTTCTTCTTTTTTAAGGCAGGGAACTTTTGTCCTTCATTTTCCATGTTGTCTTTTTTTTTTTTTTCTTTGGGAAAAAACTGTCTCTCAGGGGGTTTTTAAACATGGCATCAAAATCAGTGGGTTTTTGGTTTTCCCTTTTCCACTTCCCCCTTTGGGCCGGGTCTTTTGGTCTGTCCCCTTTGGGGCTCAGTGGGACCACCCTTTGCGTCCGCCCTCACTCCACTGGACCCCTTGGCCACTTTTGAAAAGGGTCTGCTTGCCGGGATCGGGCTTGGGGAGGCCCTGGGTTTTGGTTTTCTACATCCCCAAAATTGCATCAGGAGGTTGCTGGAAAAAAAAATCACCGTGAGGGTCAGCCCTACCAAAAACACCGTCCATAGGGTTTCTGGGCCCGTAAATTTGTGGGGGGGGAAATTCGTTTTTTTCAAAACTTGCCCCTACCCCGATAAAAACATGAAGGAGACGAAGGGGGGCAAAAAAGCTACCCACATTTTGTTTTCTGAGACAAGGGGTTCGCTGGAAAGGGGCATCTGAAGTTTTAAAAGGGCCCAATTTTACAATTTCGGGGGTAGACAAAGTCAGGTTTTTAAAAAAGGGGTTTAAACTTGAGACAATGTGTAGCCACGACTTAATCCGTCTTTTGTGCCCTTTGGGAAAAACCCCCGAGAGAAGAGAGAAAAGAGGGAGAGGGGGGAAGGGAGAGATGAAGATGAGAGAAAGGGGGAACAAGCGGGGATGCAGGCAGAAAACGGACAACCATTTTCAACCCAGAAATACAGACAGGGAAAAAAATTTTCCCCATTAAAATTTACACAAGCAGAGATTTCCCGACACATGCTGGGTTTAAAAAAATCGACGGCCAAGGGGAAAGGAGGGTACTGTTACCTAGCTCAGGGATGGTTTTTCGTTTTAGTTGGGTTTTCCCCCTTTTAAAGGGGTGACCCGGAAGGGTTTTCCTTGGTGTTGGTCATTTCCGTCCTGTCCTCAAAAACCGTACCCGTTTAATGGTCTTTGGGCAAATGGGGCTTCCATTCTCCCTTTCCCCTGTTGGACACCTCGTTTGGGGGGATTCTGTTTAACACACCCCCTCCCCCTTTTAACTCCCCCCTTCTTACACACCTCGTTAGGGGGGTTTTTGTTTAACACCCCCACTTTCCCCCCGTAAACTTTTTCCCCCCTAAAATTTTCAAAACCTCGTTAGGGGGGGTTCTGTCAACACCCCCCCCCCTTTCCCCCCGTTTCTCCCCTTTCTATTTCCCCACCTGGTTAGGGGGGGTTCTTTTCAACCCCAAACCCATCCCCTTGTAAACCCCCCCCATACTATACACACCTCGTTTTTGGGGGGATTCTGTCAAAAAAAAACCCCCTTTTTCCCCGTAAAAAACCCCCCCTTTGTGTAGACACCCCGTTTAGGGGGGGGGGGGTTTTGTTTAAAAACCCCCACTCCCCCGTAAAATCCCCCATGTTGTAAACTTTTCGGTTTGGGGGGGGGTTCTGTCAAACACCCCACTCCCCCCGTTAACTGCCCCCTTTCTATACACCCTCGTTAGGGGGGGTTTTGGGCAACACCCCCACTCCCCCTGTTAAATCCCCCATATTGTAGACACCTCGTTAGGGGGGGGGTTCTGTCAACAACCCCCCCTTCCCCCCGTAACTCCCCCCTTTCTATAGACACCTGTTGGGGGGATTCTGTCAACAACCCACTCCCCCTGTAAAAACCCCCCCATACTGTAGACACCCCGTTTTGGGGGGATTCTGTTTAACACAGCCCACTCCCCTGTTTAAATCCCCATTTCTGTAGACACCCCCGTTTGGGGGACTTCTTTTCTAAAACACCCCCAAATCCCCGTGTAACTCCCCCCATACCCGTTTGGGGGGTCGTTTTGGGGCGTTTTTTGTCAACACAGCCCACTTTTCCCCCCGTAAGCTCCCCCATACTGTGACAAACCCCGTTAGGGGGGATTCTGTCAACCAACCCCCCCCCTCCCCCATACTGTAGACACCCCGTTAGGAGGGATTCTTCAAAAACCAAACCAAATCCCCTTGTAAAATCCCCCCAAAAACTATACACACCTCGTTGGGGGGATTTTTGTCAACACCCCCCCACTTCCCCCGTAATTTCCCCCCATATTATAGACACCCCGTTAGGGGGATTTTGTCAACACAACTCACTCCCCCCGTAACCCTTTCCCCCCAGTGTAGACCACCTTCGTTTTGGGGGGGAAATTTTGTTTAACACAAACCCCCCCCCTGGAACTCCCCCATATTTAGACACCCCTCGTTTTGGGGGGATTCTCTCAACAAACCCACTCCCTCTGTAAAATCCCCCCATAAATATAGGGCACCTGTTAGGGGGTTCTTGGAAAATACCCCCTTTTCCCCCCCCCGTGAAATCCCCTATCCGTGGAAGCCTTTTCAGGGGAATTTTAAAAAAACACACACTGATAAACCCTATAAGTTTTTCCCTTGGGGTACTTAACATCTTCTCTTCCTTAAATCCCCCCCCCTTTACAGAACCAATTCACATGATTGTTTAATCAGCCAAAACGCAAATCCCATGGGCGTCTTGTGGAGGACGATTTAGGAGAAAAGAACCCCGACGACATAAGCCTGATATTAAAAACAAAAAGTCCATTTTTGCACCCCAGGGGGTGGGGGAAAGGGAAGTGATGGCTCGTTTTTTTTGTTTTCCTTTTTTCCCGAAGGGTTTTTTGTCTCGCCTGGGAGAAAAAAAACAGGTTGAAGCGCCCTCGGGTTTTCCTGTCGGGAATTTGGTTGGGCTCTTCCCCAAAAGGCTGAATACTGGTTTGTTTTTCTTTTAAATTTGACAACAGCAACAGTTCCGCCCCCCCTCCTTCCCCCTTCCCCCCCTCCTTTTCTCCCAACCTCCCCACCATTACCAATTTTTAGGGTAATGTTTGCTTATAAACCCAGCCGAATTTGAAATTGCCAAGTAGGGGGCTGCCACACGTTTGGGAAATCAACTCCAAAACAGGCCCCAAATTTAACACCCTAAAAAAAAACCGGAAATTTGGGTTTAAAAAAAATTTTTAATGCAAAAATCCCAGATCAAATGGGAAAAGTTATCCCTTTTTTTTTATCGCCTTTCAGGGAAAAAAAAAGATCACATCAGGGGGAACTTTTTGAACAAAGGCTTTAAAGGAGGTCTGCTGGGAAAATTTGGTTTTTTTCTAACTCTTTCCCAAATCCCAGCACTCTAAAAAAAACATGCTTCACTTTTGGGAAAAGTACTGACATGGAGGGGCCCCCAAAAGGCTTTTTCACTTTTTTAAAAAGGTACGAAAAAAATTAAAAACGGAAAGGCCCGTGTGCAGGGGGGCATTTGGGAAACCCTTTTTTCTTTTTCGAAATCTTTATTACCTATATATTTTAAAACATAAAGGGGATCTTGCCTTTTGAAAAATGTATCTTGGGGTTTTAAACCGTTGAAACGGCCTTGACTTTAAATTTTTGAAATGGGTTAGTTTGGGAAACCCTCTATATCCCCAAACCGGCCCACCTTTAAATTTCTCTTTTGTTGGGTAACGATTTTGGATCAAAGGCGGCATTTCTCTTTTCAAAACCTTTTCCCAAAGACCTTTGGGCCTAAAGGATTGATCACCTTTTTACTCCGTTTTAAATTTGGAAAACTTTTGGTGTGGGTTTTTCAGGGGATACCTTACGTTTTTGGGGGGGCCCTTTAAAGGAATGGCCACAGAGATTGCAGGCAAAACAGACAGAGAGACGGACAGGCAGACAGACAGGGCAGACAGACAGGTGGAAAAAGACCCGGTTTGGTTGGGGACTTTTCAGTTTTGATTGTTTCCGGGGTTTGAAACCCTTTGGGAAGGGGTAGCAGTTTTTTTATTGGCCCCCCTGGGGGCACTGCAGGCCCTTTAATCCCCTATGTCCCAAAGCCCCGTCCCCTTCGAGCAAATCCCCCTCCCCCTCCACTCCTTTTACAAATCACCGGGGACTCCCCAAAACACACAAAACAAAACCACCACACACACACACACACCCCCACACAACACACACCACGCACGCACACACAAAACACACCACCCCACACACCACACACCCCACCAACGCACGCACGCCCGCACGACGCACCCCCCACGCACACACACATACGAGGTTTTGGGGTTAAAGTGTTGCCCTTATGCACAAGTGTGATTAAAAAACCCCAAAGCCACTTTTTAAAGGGGTCTATTTATTTACCCCCCAAAGGTCCTGACTCTGTTTATCAATGTGAAAATGGTCCCCCAAACCCCGTTCATCGAAAGTGATAATGGCCAGACCCTGGTTTATTTACTTTTTAATGGTCCTGACCTCTATTCATCAAAGGGCGATATTTGTCCTGACCCCTGTTTTTCCAATGTGATAAAAAGGGCCTGATTCTTTTTAAACAGTGTTTATAATGGTCCCGGGTTTTCCCCGTTCTCACTGTTGATAATGTCCTGGGCCCTGTTTTCAGTTTGTAATGGTCCTGGGCCTTTCATCGATGTGACAATGGTCCCGAAAACCTGTTCATCACCCGTGATAATTTGGGCCCCGACCTCCCTTATTACCTCAGTGTGGATTTTTGGTCCCGACCCCCCGTTCATCAGTTTTGATTTAAAGGGGCCCGACCCTGTTCATGAGTGACAATGGGGCCTGACCCCTGTTCATTTACGTGATAATTGGGGCCCGACCCCTTTTTCATCAGGGGGTGAAATTTGGGCCTGACCCTGTTTCACCTATTATTTTGGTCCTGGCCCTGTTCAAAACCCGTGTGATAATGGTCCTTGACCCCTGTTCAAACAGTATGATAAATTTTCCTGTTCCTGTTCTTCAGTGTGATAATGGGTCCTTGGCCTGTTTATCAGGGATGATTAAATTTTCCCCGACCCTGTTTCCCTCAATGTGATAAAGTTTCCAGACCCTGTTCTCAATTTTGGTTAATTTGGGTTCTGACCTCTATTTATCAGTGTGGAAAAATGGTCCCGTGGAAACCCGTTCAGGGAGTGTGATAATGGTCCCCGGGCCCCCTATTCAAACAGTGTGTTTAAATTGGGCCTGACCCTGTTCATCCCGGGGGTGGTTTAAAGGTCACTGCCCCCTATTTCCCTCAGTTTAATTTAAAGGACCTGACCTCTATTCTTTTGCGTAATAATGCTCTCCTTTACCCCTATTCATCAGGCGTAATTTTTGGGCCTGACCTTTTCTATTTTTAAAGTTTATTTTGGGCCTGACCCTGTCTATCAATGTGGGTAATGGTCCTGACCCCTATTCTCAGTGGATAATGGCCCTGGGCCCCCCTTCATCCAGTTTTGAAATTTAATGGTCCGGGCCCCGTTCATCCTTTTTTAATGGTTTCCGGGGCCTTTTTCAAACAGGGTGATTTAAAGGTCCTGACCTATTTTTCATAGGGTTTTTAATGGGGGGAAACCCCGGGCATCGTGTGATAATGGCCTGCCCTGTTTAAAACGTTTTGAAAAATGGGCCCGACCTTGTTCTCATCCGTGGGATTTTTTTGGGCCTGACCCGGTTAATCGTGTGTTTTTGGTCCGCCCTTTTTCATCAGTTGTGATAATAGTCCCGATGGGTGTTCATCGATGGGACCCAAAGGGGGCCTGGGGGCCCCTGGTTTTTCAGTGTGTAATGTCCTGACCTTTATTTATTCAGTGGTCTTTAAAAGGTCCCCGAACCCCCGGGTTTATTTTGGGAACCCCGTTTTTTTAATGGTCCCGCCCCTGTTCAATCAGTGTGAAGAAAGAAGGAGAGTTGCCGGAAATATCAAAGGGGGGGGGGAGTGAGAAAAGGGGGGCGGGAAAGGGGGGGAGATGGGGGGAAACAAAAGGGAAAACGAAGAAGGGGTTTTTTTTAAAAAAAAAAATGTGGGGGGGGGGGGGGGGGTGAAAAATAAAATTTAAGGGGAATTTTTGTTGGGTGTATTGCTTTTTGTCATTTCTCAAAACTATGGGAATTTTGTATGGTTTTGTATGTAGTATGTATGTTTTGTATGTTGTTTTGTATGTAAGGGATGTATCTTTTTCTGGGCTAAACTGTCTGTCTATTGTTATTTTAAATCTATCTTTTCTATCTAGTTTTTCTATCTTTTCTTTTTTTTTCCATTTTGGTTGTCTTTTTGGGGCCCGGTCTGTTTTTTTCCCCTTCGCCCGTCCATCCATCCATTTTACCCACGCACCCACCTATGTATTTTTGTTTTATGTATGTATGTATGTATGTATGTATTTATGTATGTATGTTTTATTTCTATCTATTCCTCCGTTCTGTTGTCTTTTCTATTTATTTTGTGTCTTTTCCCGTTATCTATCTTAAACTATCTACATCTCTTTTTGTTGTTTTGTCTTTTCTCTTGCCCCACATCCCTTTTCTTTTTCTGTTTGTCTAAACTATCCCCAATTACATCTCTCAGACCTTTCCTACTTGGCCCGGTGGGCATTGAGACAAATACCTTTGGGGCCCCCCCATTTAAAGAAAAAGAAAAAGTTTGTCAAAAAATTTTTCGGCAGCGATACTTTGGGCGAAGAACATGGGGGACATCTTTTAAAAAGCCTTATGCCAAAAACCATAAACAACAACTTCGCCCAAAAAACTTACCTAATAAAAAATGATCTTGGAGAAAATTTAAAGGGAATAGGCCCAAATAAAAAGGGGAACCCAAATTTTGAAGAGTTTTTTTCAAAAAGGGGTTGTACAAAAATTTGGGGAAAATGAACCCCCAGGGAATTTTAAAAAAGACAGTGACTGGGCCGTTTAAAAACTTTTTTAAAAATTTTTAAAACAAGGGTTTTCCCCGCACATAACGGAAAAGGGAAAAAGTGCAAAATTAACTGGGGGAAAAAGAATAAGGAGGGGAAACAGAAGAAAGGTTTTAGAACTAAACCATTTCCCGAAGATTAGAGTCTTTCTCTTGGGAATAATCTGCGCTTTTCGGGATTTTCCCCCAAAAACAGCCCAGTGAAAAATTTGATCCCTGTACCAAAGAAATTGTCGATGTTCAAAAAATCAGATGTCACCCGGCGCTTTGGGCAGTGGGTGACACGGGAAAACCCCAAGGCAACCCCCGAAAAAAAGGGCTACGCACATGAAAGGGCCCAAAATAAAACCATTTGATTGTCAAATTTTTGAAGGGGGAAAAACAAAAAGTCCTTAATTGGCCCAAAAAGGGGAAAAACTCGGCAGCAAACTTCTAGACAAAGGAAATTCGGGGGTGGCAAACGACCTTTGCGGGGGACAAAAACCCCGATCGTTTTCAAAAGCTAGGAGGGGAAGGGAAAAGAGCCCTTTTTCAGAAAAAAGGTCGTTGGGTTTTTAAACCCCAACTCCCCGAAAAAACCCCGGGATATGGGGAAGGAAAAAGGATGCATGCAGTGCCCCTTTTACAAGTCCAACGAGGGGGAAATCCCTGGAATGGGCCAGGTTTTGCAAAACCCGGCCCCCCAAAAATGGTGAATCAGCAGGGGAGTGTCTGTTTCAAAAAAAGCAGAAAAAATCGAAATCCCCTTAAAAGGAACCCCCGATTTCGGGGAAATGGGGGGAAAAAGGGGGGTGTGAGCGGGTGTTCAACCCCCTTTCACGTGCACGGGACCCCCCCACCCCGGATCCCAAAGACGCGTGCCCGTGGGTTTCCAGCGGTTTGGGACGTCCCCTTTGCAGTGGGGAAAAGGGGGAGAGGGACACGAGTTAAACCCGAGGGCCAAAAAGGGGTTTTTTCCCCTATCTTGTCTTGATGAAATCGGGATAGCGCGCAGGTACACCCAGCGGGGCGCAAAAATTTCCCGGCAGACAGGGCAGGCCTCACACGCCTGTAGGGAAAAAAAGGCAAAACCCCCCCTTCACAGGTTTGGGTTCGAAGGGAAAGGGGAAAAATGCGGGGTTTTTTGGGGGGGAAAAATTTTTTAAGACAGGAACCCGCGTTCAAGCGCCAAAACCAAAAAAGAAAGGAAGGTCCGAAAAATTCCCCAAATCGGTGGGAAAATTTTTAAATTTCCCTGCCAAAAAAATATAGTAAAATTTCAGGATTGCCCTTTTTTTTTTTGAATTATGTAAAAAACATTTGTTTTTTTTTCTTTTCACTGAAAAAACCTTCCTCGACTTGGGGGGATTTTGGGCTATAGCAGTTTATTCACGGAAAATTAAAACTGGAAAATTTCCTGTTTCCCGCCCAAAAAAAAATATCAGTTTATGGGAAGGGAAAAGTCAGGAGGTGTGGGTTTTTGTTAATAAAGGGGAAAAGGGGTTTTCCAATACAAGGTTTTAAAAAAAAAAAGCTTTAGGTGACTTTCCCAGATAAAAAGTATATTTTACACTGATTAAAAGATGAAATCTTTTGGGGTTTCTTGCTATGTAGGTTTCCCCGAAGGGGGGCCCCATTTTACAACGATAAATCCCATCAAAGTTTGGGGTTTTTAATAAATGGAAAATGCCTTACTTCAAAAATTTGAAAAAAGAAATGGATACACTTTATTTTATGGTTTGGGGGATTTGAAAGCCAGGGGAAAAAGCCCGAAAAAAAAATTATGACAAAACTATTTTGAGCGGGTTTTGGGGAATTTTCAATGTGGGTTTACCCACAAAAGCATACGTTGCTCTAAAAATCGTTAAACAACAATTTTGGCCCAAAACATTGTTGGATTTTTGTATCATGTTTCCCACTTGGGTATTTTAAATGGTTTTTGTGATGAAAGATATTTAGGGTGAGTTTTATTTTTGTGTTTTCCCCCCGGATGTTTTGTGTGATCGATTGGTTTTCCCCGGTTCACCCCAATGGGTTGGGCGTAAAACTTTGATTTTTCCCCAGTTGGTGACTGCATTTATTCATGGCACTTTTCCAAAAAGAAGGGAAATGGAGAAGTAATTTTTTGTTTAAAAAAGAGAAAGGTATTTACCAGAACAAGGGGAAGAAAAAAATTTTTCTGGGCTTTTAATGAATATGCTGGGGGTTTTTCAGAAGAAAATTGAATGGGGGTTGTTTTACACCAAAAATGGGGAAAAAAGCCCCCTGTCAGTTTTTTACAAATTAAATTTTGAATGGGGGTCTGGGTAAAAATTTTTTCAGTGCTTTGTGCGGAGCCGCAGTTGTTTTGGTTCGAGTTATTTGTAGAGGGGTTCAGGAACAAAACAAAAGACTGGTTTGATGTGAGTGCGAAAAAGAAAGAAACAGGGAAATTAAAAGGGTTTTTTTAAAAAAAATTTCAGAGTGCAAAAAAGGGCCCAAAGGGTTAAAAATAAAAAAGAGAAAAATTTCGCTGGATCACGGGAAAAAGTATGTTACGCTTAAAAGGAAAAAAAAAGGAACTGGGTTTTAAAAAAAAAGTAGGTTAAAAAAAACTAAAAAAATCAGGGCAGTGAATTTTTAAAAAAAGTTCTGGGGCAGGTGATAAGATCTGTAAATAAAAAGAGTTTTGGGGTTTAACCGGGGAAATTTTCCAGTTTAAAAAGTGGCATGCCCTTTGGGGGAGGGTTTTTTATAGTTTTTAAAAATAAAAGTTTTGGGAAAAATGACCGGTTGTGGGGAGAAAAAAATGAAAATTGAGCCATTATTTAATAAACCCATTTCCAGGAAAGAAGTCGTTGCTTTGGGATTAAACATTTAAAAAATTAAAGGAAAGAGTGCAGGGACCAAAATAGAACCCTTTTAGCAGAAATGTTGGGGGATGCAAACACAACGGTAATTTGATTTCCCTTGTTCCCCTTTAAATTTTGCCCAAAATTTTTGATAATGGTTTTTTTCCATCAGAGTGGGGGTAAATCATTATTGTACCAATTCATAAAAAAGGAGACCCTGGAAAAACCCCGAACCCAAATATCGTGGAGTATCAAACCTTAACCAGCATTTTAAATAAAATTTACAATCCATACAAAATACAAGGTTAAAAGAATTTGGCTGAAATGGAAAAAAAAAAAAATAGTGGGAAGAACAAGCAGGTTTTAGAAACCCGGGTTTCAAACACCATGACCCCTATATTTACACTAATTTTTTGATTTAAAACATCTACTCCCTTTAAAGGGCCCAAGCTCTACATTGCATTTGTAGATTTAAAGAAGGCCTTTGGGCCCCGGGAAAACAGAATGCTTGTGGGGGGAAAGTTTTTCCGTAAAAGTGGTTTTTAAATAGTAAATTTTTATACATGGCTATTAGAAGGGGGGCTACAACTCAGTTTCTGGGGATGGTACGTGTGAAGAAAATGGGGGTATTTAGAATTATTTTGATTGTCCCCAAAAAGGGGGTAAAAACAAGGATTTCTTGTTTAGTTTCCCCGGTTTTTTTTTAATTTTTATAAACGGATTGGTGTGGAAAATTTTTTTCCCCCCACAAAGGGAGACATGGTATTTTAGTAATACTTGGGCAGTTGAAATTTGTTTTATTACTGTAAAATGATGATGTTTTTTTTCGTCCGGAAACCCGTTGTATGTTTGCCAAAAAAAAATAAATTTTATTGAAAGGGGAAGAAGCAGATCGCTTAAAGGGTTTAAACAGTTAACTTGGGGGTAAGACAAATATAGTGGCTTTAGAATGGGTTGCCACCCATCGTGTGTGGAAAAATTTGGGCTTAAGGAAAAGCAGACGTTTCCAAAGTTTGGGTTTAAATTTATATAAATCTTGGAATTTAATTTTTTTAACAAAAAAAAACCTTTTCCGTTACGCCTGGGAAGAAAACTCTATGGAAAAAGGGGAAAAAAAAGGTTTCTATTGAAAATTTTGAAATCCTGAGAAAACTGAATTGTTAAAAGACGGGAGTATTTTTTGGGAAAAAGTTTTTTTACACAGATAAAACCTCTTTTATATATGCAGTGAAATTTTTTGGGGTCATTACATGAAAATTCGTTTGATGGAAAAAAATTACTTTCGTTATGCTATGAAGCGTTTCCTTCAAGCCCTATTCATTCACCCCAAAAACACCGTTTTTTATGGAGGGATGGGCGGGTTAACCCTTTGTACATAAAGTAATTTGAAAAATGTATTAAGTAATGGTTGAAGTTTCTTGAAGTTTCCCCCCGTCCCGTTTTAGCAGGAAAGCCTATGTTTATGATGCTTTTTAAAAAATGGAAAAAGGAAAAGAAAACGGGGTCTTTAAAGTAAAGGAAGTCCTTTCAGAACGGGGGTTTTGGAAAAAAGTGGGGGAAGGGCCCCCCCAGGAAGTGGGAAAAATGGGGGCAACAGTTCATTGGGGAAATTTAAAAGAAATGGGCTTATTTGTTTTTTTTTAAACCAGAATTGGCACTCGGGATATGGAGAGAAAAAAAAAATATCGCTGGTTTTTCCTTTTTAAGAATGGTTTCTTTCTAAAAATTTTCCCCTTAAAAAATTCCCCCCCCCCCCCCATAAAAAAAGATAGATGGCACAGAATAAATTACCCCCAAAGATTTGGGTTTGAGAACTTTGGGTTTTTATGCAAACAAAAGAGGGTTTTGAATGTAAAAAACATCCACGGGAATTTTTGTCCTTGGCAGTGGGACACATGTTTGAGGGCCGGAAAAACTTTTCGGGTTCCACTGTATGTTTATAATGAAGTGGGAAAATTGTTCCCCGTTCCATTTAAATAGCAAAAAGAAAAAAAAATGTTTGCTGTCGTTTTTAAACATAAAGATGATGAATTTTGAAATTTAAAAATCAGTTGCGAAATTTCATCGCAAAACCCCATTGAAAATTAGACGATAAAGGAGAGTAAAATTTAAAGGAAAATTGCATTATAAGAGATATCGGGAATGAATATTATTTTTCATCGAAAGGGGAAGGGGTTAAAAAAAGATACATTGTTCATCATTTGATCGAGTGGTTTTGGTGAGTAAAGTTTTTAAGGGGTTTTTTTTTGTTTTTTTTGTTTTTTTTTTTCAAATTTGCAAAAAACTCCTCGAAGTGTGAGGACAAAGGGAATGTTTTTAAATTTTAATTTGTTTTT
>JAMYXO010004040.1:0-18391 GCA_033310375.1 Conus canariensis | reverse complement strand
TTCCACACAGAAGGCTTGTTAAAAAAGTCACAAATCAATTCTTTCAAGATTTTCCGGGTTTTACCCTTTTTTGTGCGACACCCCCCCCCCACCCCCGTTTCCCCCAAAAAAGAAAACAAAAGTTCTCGAATTTTGTCCACGATCCTTTTTTCCTACACGCCCCAAGATCACGAGTTCAGAGTGTCTGATTCGGGATCGCGAAATTAAAAAAAAAAATCGGATATTTTTTGGAAAAGAAAAAAGAAAAAAAAAACAATTCAGAAAAAGAACAAGGATTGCCGGGGACGAGGACAACTGGGTTCGCCTCAAAAAAGGTCGTTCGGTGAAGAGGGGCCTTTAGGAGGAACGTGTGATGAAGAGATGAAGTCTTTTACTCCGCAAGATAAAAGAGATTTAGACGAAAATAGTGTTTCATCATCTAAAAATTTGTAACTTTATTGAAGTTTGGGATGACCATTGACAGTTGTATTTGAGAGGGGGAAAAAAAGGGGAAGTGGGGTTTGGGGATAGGGCCCGGTAAGAGGAGAAGGCGGTGTGGACGGGGGGGGGGGGGGGGTGGGGGGGGGAACGTGTAAGGGAAAAGGGAGCCATAAGGGACTTCATTGTAAAACCTCACTCAGCAATGATTTCAAAAAATACTGCTTTTCGGTTCAGCGTTAAAACCGAGGTCCCAAGGGCAGCAAAACAGGGTTCCTGGCTAATGCTTTTAGAAACATCCCATTTAAAACGCAAACAAATATAAACATTAGTAGGGAGAATGGGTGTGAGTTTTTTAGCAACGGGAGAACAATTTGAATTTCATTCAAGAAAGCTGTTGTTCGAGGGTAATATCACAATGATACCATGCAATAAATCAGAGAAAAACAATTTTTTAAATGCAATGAAAAGACAGAAAGGGGAAAACAATGAAACACAAAAAATGTAATGGGAAGAAGGAACAGGACGGGAATAGTGTGGCAGTAAAAGAAAAAAGAATAGTAGTAAGGTAGTAGTAAGGAGGAGGAGGAGGAGGAGGAAGAGGTGGTTTCATACTAAAAGTGAAAAAATGCAGGTGGAAGAAAAATGTCGACGCTCTTTTCCCCAGGGAAAACAATCCAAATTTTCATACCAAAAAATTTTAGTGACAATTAAATCTATACATTTTAATGGAAGAAAAATAAACCCAGGGTCCACCTTCCCCCTGTGTCAACAACAAAAAAACAAATTTAAAAATGACCCCCACAATTTTACGTTAAACTGATCGCTCCGGAGAGGAGAGAGAGAGAGAGAGAGAAAAAGGGGAGAGAGAGAGAGAGAAGAGGGGGAAGAAGAAGAAGGGACAGACAGACCGACAGATGAGACGGACAGATGTGGAATAAAAGTGGGGGGTGGGGGATGAAAAACCATTGAAGAATTTAAAAGAGGCGCTTTACTGTTTCGGCTGTCCGAATAAAAGAAGGAATTGATTCAAACCATTGGCGAATTCGAACCGGAACCTGCCAATTATCTTCCGAGTACCTAACTACTGGCCTCAAAAGTTTTTTTGTAGTAAATGTGGGAAAGGGGTACTATAAATTTTAATTCTTTTGACAAAACGTGGGTTTTTTGTGTACACCCCGTACGGCTTTCGGACTGATCCAAAGGGACATAGGAGGAAAATAGGGGGGGAGGAAAGGGGCGGGGAAGGACATGAAGGATAAAGGGGGGAAAAAAAGAGGGAAGGGGGGGGGGTAGGGTGTTTAAGGGTATACACTGTGGCTTCGTGTGTAGCCCATCTACATGTCGTGGGAATAGCTCCCTCATTTATAAATTTTGGGGGTCGCTTTAGTGTCAAGGCGAAGGATGGGAGCTGGGTGTGTAACCGCAAACATGGGCCTGTTTTCCCTCCAGTGCCAAACAACGCAGAAGAACAGGGTGTTTCCCCTATGTGCTAACAAGCGACAGAACGGGGGCCCTGTTCCCCCCTCCGTGTAACAACGCAGACAGAACAGGGGACTTTTTGCCCCCCGTCCCAAACAAGCAGACAGAACGGGCCCTGTTTGCCCCCATGTGCCTAACAACGCAACAGAAATGGCCCCTTTTTGCCCTCCAGTGCCTAAAAACGGACAGAACAGGGACTGTTTGCCCTCCAGGGCCCAACAACCAAAAGAACGGGACCTGTTTGCCCCCCATGTGCCAAAACAACGCGAAGAACATGGACCGTTTCCCTCCAGTGACAAACAACGCAGAAAAGGGCAGGGAGGGTGAGGGAGGGGAGGGGAAAAAGGAGGGGTGGGGGGAAGAAGGATTGATTAATGTGTTAAAATGGTTGGCGTTGTTTGCGTTTTCGGTGTTTATTCACTCCCGGTGCTTTGACAGAGTAAACCAAGGCTGTCTGGGACAGCGGGAATTAAGGCCCTTTTTTCCGACGAAATTAATTAGGTGGGGGTGTGTGGTGTTGTGTGTGTGTGTGTTGTGTGTGTGTTTGTGTGCGCGTGCGTGCATGCTGTGTGTGTGTGTGTGTGTGGTGGAAGAGAGAGAGAGAGAAGGAGAGAGAGAGAGTGCGTGTGTAGTATTTGGGTGTGGTATGTGTGTGTTTTGGGGTTGTGTGTGTGTGTGTGTGTGTGTGTGTGGCCCGCGTGGCGCGCCGCGCGCGCACGTCGTGCTGATAGTGTAAGTGGGTGTGTGTGTGTGTGTGGTGTGGTGTGTGTGTGGTTGTGTCTGTTTTTGGGTGTGGTGTGTGTGGAAAAGGGGAGAGAAGAAAAAGAGAGAGAGGGTTTTTGGGTGTGGGGGTTGGTGTGGGGTGTGAGGAGGAGAGGAGAGAGAGAAAAAGAAGAGGTGTGTGGTTTTGTGTGTGGCCGCGCCGCGGCGGGGCCGGGGTGGTTTTTGTGGTGTGTTGTATGTGGTGTTGTGTGTGTGTGTGTGTGTGTGTGGGGTTGTCCCCTGGAGTGTGTGCCTGATATGTGTGGGTGTGTGTTTGTGTGTGTGTGTGTGTGTGTTGTGTGTTGTGGGTGGTGTTTTTTTTTGACATTTGCCGGGCGCCTTTTTTAACAAAAACGATGCAATTGGAAAAAAAAGAAAAATAAAGATGGAACTTGTTGGTCCCCCCCTCTCTCTCTCTCCTCTCTCTCTCTCTCTCTTACCCCCCAAACACACTACACAAGCCAACACATGCAACCACCACACAACACACACACACCACACACACACACACGCACGACGCACCACGCACACGCACCACGACGGCGGGGCGCGCGCGCCGCCACACCACCACACACACACACACACCACAACCACAGGGGGACAGACAAAAAATCAGCTGACCGACAGAAAAATGCAGAAGAGTCAGCTAGAAAAGCTGCTTTTCATTTTAAAAGAGATTCGACTGTCCCTAATAAAAGCTCTGTCTTCAAACGGACGGAAAATGAAATGTAGGGTTAAGGGGAGAGGTAAAAATTCCCTCAAAGTGTGATTGAGTAGGTCTCTTAACTTCGTAGTTCTTTCCTTAAATCGCGATCACCGGTGTCGACGGTTTTTTTTTCCCCAAAATTAGGGTTTTTTAAAAAAAATTTTTTGGGGATTTCCCTCGGAATAACTTGGTTCTGACTCTTCCCCTTTCGTCCTTCGAATGAGACTTAAACCGGGGTTTTCGTGTGTGAAGCAGCAAACATCTTGCACACACGTACAATCCCATCACCACCTTTGGGAAAGAAGGCCTTTGGCTTGGTATGGAACACGTTAACATAGCATGCACTTTCCCCCCGAAAATGGATATGGCTCCTTTAAGGCGGATAAAAACATCGGTCATAAACAAAAATCCACTGCCTTCTACCCCCAGGGGTGTCCCCAGGAGGTATCAGCCGCGTACGCAGAAAGAAAAAAAAGAAAGAAAACATTTTTGTTTTGAAGAAATTTCGTCTAAAAAAAAAACAAAATGGGAACTTCATCACAAAAATATTACTATTTAGAAATAAGCGCAAAATGTTATGAAACAAATAACGTTTTCAGGGAAAGCAAAAGATCTCAAAGTGTTTAAGTTAAATTAACGTTTATGACCTCAGTGCGGCCAAAATGTTTCAAATACAAGGCAATTGGGTTTTTTTTTTTTCTCTCTTTTTTCTCCTTTCTTTTTTTTTTTTTTTTTTCTTTCTTTCTTTCTTTCTGTCTTTCTGGCTTTTTTTTCTTTTTTTTTTTCTTTCTTTCTTTTTTTCTTTTCTTTATTTTTTTTTCTTTTCTTTCTTTCTTTTTTTCAATTCTTTCTTTTTTCTTTTCTTTCTTTTCTTTTTTTCCCTTCTTCTTTTATTCTTCCTTTTCTTTTTTTTTTCTTTTTTTTTATTTCTTTCTTTTCTTTCTTTTTTTTCTTTTCAATTTTTTCTTTCTTTCTTTCTTTTTTCTTTTCTTTTTCCTTTTCTTCTTTATTCTTCTTTTTTTTCTTTCTTTTTTTTTCTTTTTTCTTTTTTTTCATTCTTTTATTCCTTCTTTTTTTTTTCTTTCTTTTTTTCTTTTTTTTCATTCTTTTCTTTCTTTCTTTCTCCTTTCTTTTCTTTTTTTTTCTTTCTTTCTTTTTTTCTTTCTTTATTCTTTTTTTCTTCTTGTTTTTTCTTTCTTTTTTGGTACCGATTCCCTCCCCGTCCAGTCAGTAACACTTTTTATGCGGGGGCCGACAGGATCAGGGGGCCAACCCGCCTACCCCCTTCCGCGGAAACTCCGGCGTCCTCTGTTGTATACATTTTATTTCATTGTTTTGCCACGGCCCTGCAGCGGCCTGAAACGTTTACAAAACAATGCGTGAAAAAATGGGTTTCCACAGGGTTTATCACCAGCCCGGTTTGCGCTACAACTCACGCTCCGCGCCGACCTCGAGAGCACCCCGTTAGGAAATTCAAAAGAACGCCCCCTTTAGTGTTTCTTAATGGTTTTTTTCAAAAGAACAACAAAGTGTTTTTCCCACTTCGTTTTAAAAATTTTTCCCCAAACGTTAAATTACAAAAAGTTACTTTAAATTTTCTTGTGATCATTATTCAGTCAAACGGACAAAAAAAAACCACAACACACACACACCACCACAAACACACACACGCACACCGCAAGACCACGCACGCAACCCCAAAGCACGTACGCACGACGCCCACACAACCAACCCCCACACACGCACCAGCATGCGCGGACCACACAACAACCACACACACACACACCCCACAAACACACCACACAATAAACCCTGCGTTTTGCCATCAAAAAATTATACACGTAAAATTTTTGTGGTGTGTGGATGGGTGTGTGGTGGTGTGTGTGTGTGTGTGTGTGTGTGTGTGTGTGTGTGTGTGTGTGGGGTTTTTGTGTGCGGTTGTGTGTGAGTGTGGGGTTTTGGATGTGTGTGTGTGTGTGTGTGTGTATGTGTGTGTTGTGCGCGCGCGCGCGGCGCGCGCGCGGTGTGTGTGTGTGTGTTGTGTGAGAATTAGTTGTTTAGAGTGTGGGAATCTTGAGCTGCACGTGCTGTGGAGTTTTTTTTTGTTATGTGACAGTTTGCTTGTTTGGTCGCATGGAAAGGTTTGGGGGGATGTGAGGTTTTGTAGACGGAACCATGAAAAGTAAGTTTTAAAAGGGTTTTTAAAAAAGGTAGCTGGATAGAATGGGGGATGGGCAAGGTAAAAGTATAGACGACGGGTGGATAATTTATAGATCAATATATGAATGTATTAGATAGATAGGATAGTTAGATAGATAGAATAGTAATAGACAACAGCCCACACACACACACACACACACACAACACACACAACACAACACCACACAAAACAAAAACCCTAACACACAACACAACACACAACCCCCCACACAAGAGAGAGGAGAGAGAGAAAAGGAGAGAGGGGGGAGAAGAGAGAGAGAGAGGAAAATTTTAAAGAACATTGTTAATCGCAATGTCGGGGACTGCCCGATCAATTGCAGACTGCACTATTTGACTGTAGTTTTTATTCCCCTGTTTTGTAATGTATTTTTAACATATATGGAAGCGTATAGGGGAAAAATGGAAAAGAAAGGAAACGAAGGACAGGTGGGGATGAGGCTGGAAGCTATGTAGGCAGGCATGGCAAAGTTAGTGGGATGGGGAAAAGACGAGGGAGAATGTGGTGTAAAATAAAGAGTGGGGGAGGAAAGGGAGCAGAGGGGGTGGGGGGGCGGGGGGTGGTTGGAGCGACGACAGCAAGGGGGTTTGGGTTGGCAAAGGAAAGCACAGCGAAACGCTAAACGCCGTCGGTCAGGTCGTTTATTCTTTTTATTTTTTTTAGATCCGATGATTTTTTTTAAACAGTTTCCAAATCCCTTAGACACATCCCCCCTCTCCCCACCCACCCCTTTTTTTCACCCCCTTCTCAACTTGTGCACGCCTCCATGAAAGCAGGACCAAACGCACGCACAAAAAAAAAAAAGAAAAATACAGAGCATAAGAAATCTGTGATGTATGGGAGGAAAGAGGGTCTCACCGTTGGAAAAAATGACAAACAAAACACACACAGAACATAACCCCCCGAGCTCAAATTGACGTGTGGGGAACTTCGGGAACTGGGGGCTTCACATTACACCCTTCCTTAAAGGAACCCTAATTAGTAAACGCGCGCGCCCCGCCGCGCCCCCGTGTTGTGTGTGTGTGTGTGTGTGTGTGTGTGTTGGGGGTGTGTTTTTGTGGTGTGTGGGGTGTGTGTGTTTTTTTTTGTTCTTTTTATTTATTGTTTTGATTGTACTTTGGTTTCTTTGTGTGGTGAAAAGCATTTTGTCAATGAAGTGCTTAAAAAGCAGAAGCAATTATTTTTTCAATAAAATGTCACCGAAATACCTTTTTCAATTCATTATCTTTCTTTGTACAGATTGATGACCGCCTTTAACAAATCGGGACAGTTTTTTTAAAAAAGGAAAAAAAATGTAGTAGCTGTAACGGTTAGTTGTATACTCTATAAAAAAATTGTGAAAACAGTTTGAATACAGATAAAAATTTTTTGTTTCATTTTTTTTTTTCGTTTTTTTTTGTTTTAATCATCAATGACTTTTTGTGATGACAAAAAGTAGTTTTTTAGACTAATAAAGCAGTAGGAAATTGTGTCATAAATGCCCAAAAAAAACCCCTTTTTTTTTCATTACCAATTTCTTTTGTGTATGTGTACAAGTAAAAAAGCTAATAAATCGGGAAACAATCAAAAGCAACAACCCCTTTACGATTTTTGCCCTTCCCCCAAGCATTGAAGTAGGTTCTCTTAGGTCATTCAAAAACAAGCTCCGACAAGTCGTGCGCGTCGCGTGCCCGCCGGATGTGAGCAGTGGCGCACGTGCGCTTTTGGTACTAAAAACCCAGCTCTGGCATAGGCCCCAATGGCCCCCTTTCCCGCAAAGGGTGTCTCGGGGTTTTAAAAATCTGCCGAACGGAGACGTGACCTCACATTTCGCTCCCGGAGCTGCCCAATGCCCCCGTTGTGGTTTCTCGGGTCTCCGTGCAGAACACCGAGTTCCAGTCGTTGTTGCCGTTAAACCCGCCCCGTACGAAAAAACAATTTGGGGCTTATAAGAGGGCATCATTTGGACGATATCAGTGGTTAGAGCCCATCCCCCCCTTAAATCATGTTGGGGGGTATCCCCCGCGTACCTTATCAGCCTTGCTGGGTGGTAAACGTTTCCCCAGAATTGAGTTTTACACAGAAAGCATTCAGTTTGGTATCTTGGGAAAAATTAAACACATCTTTATCTTTCCAGTTTCCCGCTTTAACAGTTCGGAGGTTTCCCAAAGGTTTAAATAAGCTGTCAGTGACGGTTTTTACAAACACACCGTGATGAAGTCGGGGCGAGGGGCCCTTTTCTGATCGCAAACCCTTTTATGAACGACACAAGTGTCGTTTTTTTCCCCTTTGCTTTCCTTTTTTTTTTTTTTTTTTTTTTACTGAAAACAATGTTCTTTCTCGCGCTGAATCTTTTCTTTTTCCCTTCGAAAAAAAACAGTCATTATACATTTCATTGCGCCCTTGGGGCGCAAGGGTTTTGTATATATTTAATATTCTACTCAAAAAAAATTGGGGTTAAATTAAAACTTTGGAAAACTGCTTTTCATTCGAAAGAAAAAAAAACCAAAATTTAACATAAAATTTTTTTTATTTTTAATATTTTATTTTTTTTTATTCCTCAAACCATTCCAAAATTTTTTCAAAAAACCGGGACAAAAAAAAAATTTTTTTTTGTTTTTAAAATTGATTCAAAGAGGGATACCCCCAAAAAAGAAAAAAATAACAAGAAGGGCCATGGGTAGATGTCATGATGGGTTTAAAAAACGGGTTTGACCCCCGTTCGGGGTTCAAAAAAAGCGTCCCCCATCGACGTCCCCCATGGGGTTTCACCCCAGCGGGGGGGGGGCGGGGAGGGGTTTTTTCCTTGGGGGGGGGTGCCTGCCCCCTCCGGGTCCAGCAAACTGAAACAGCTGGTTTCCCCGGGGTGTCTGCGGGGGGGTTGTGGGCCCCCACTCGCCTTTCCCCCGCACGTCCCCCCAAAAAATTTCTTATGGGGTTCCAAAAACTGGTGACCCGGCGGCCGTCCTTTTGTCACCTCCTTTCCCTTTTAGGAAAATGATTTCCCGATGGCGGCCCCGGGGGGGGGGCCGGGGCGTTTGTCGTCCTCGGAACTGGGCGCCCCCGGCCAACTGCCCTCAGGGCGGGGGATCACCAAGGGGGGGGATTTGGGTTTTTGGTTTTTTTCCCGGTTTTGGGGGGGCACCGGGTTTTGGCAGGGCCTTCAAACGGTTTTAGGGGGGGCCCGTGACGTAGGGTGAAACCAAACCCCCCACCTTTTCCCCAAAAGGGGGCCCCCCCTCCATTTGCGGGGGCCTGCTCCCTGACCGGGAGCCCCTCAACGGGGCGTTATCCAAAGGGACGTCGCCAGACGCGAAACCCCCCCCGTCGTTGAACCTGGGGGGTTTAAACCCTTTACTGTTTTGGAAAAAGGGACTGGGTTTCCATTCGCTCTTTTCCCCCTTTATTTTACATGCTTTCCCCCCCCGGGGCCCGACGATGAGCTCGAAAGCGCTTTGGGGGCCGTATTGATCTCATGCTGGGGGCCCCTTGCCCTCAAGTTGGCGTCGTGGGCCGGTTCCGAACTGTTGGGTACTGACGTTGACGTTGTGGGGGTTTAGTGGTCTGGGGAGTACTGTGGCATGGCTAAAAACGGTCTTCAGACAGCGTAACAATGAACCGATCCTGCTGTTGGAGGTCTTCTCGTCCGCCCGTCCCTGCTGTTCTTCAACACTTCCCGTGTTAAGCCCAAAGGTCTCTGAGCCTCAGAAGTGGGTGACTCACTCAGCCGTCGCCAATCTCCCCCAAGCCAATACCCTTTTTGGTACTTGTATCGCTCTTCTCTGTCGGGTGCTTAGTCGTTGTCTGGGCATGGTTAAATCTTCCAAATTTCGCGACTTTTTATCCCCGTCAAATGTGCTAATGATTGCAATTCTGCTCGGGAAAAAAGACCTTGCTTTCACGTGCATCACATTTTGTTTTCTGTTGCCCCTGTCAAAATCTGGGAGCGCACAAGTTCGATAATTTCTCGGGATTTTTTGCCTCAGAGGGGCGACGCGGTGATAACTGCTGACCGACTTTAAATAACAAAAAGCACGAGGGTAGAAATTTTGAGAACCGGGAAAGCTTATCCGCAGGTTTTTTCAATTATCAATTTTAAAAGGGTTTTATCAGAGTTTTTTAAAAAATTGCATACAAAAAATTTGGGGGTGGTCCTTCAATTGTTTTAGTAGTGTTTTTAAAACATATTATTGTTAAAAAAAAAAATGGGATTTATATAATAATTATATAATTTTGTGCGCCGGGGCCGGGGCGCGCGCGTTTGGTGTTTGTTTGTATGTGTGTGCACGTGGGGTGTTGTGTGTGTGTTTTTGTGTGTGTGTGTGTGTGTGTGTGTGTGTGTTGTAAGGGCACAAACAATGAAAAGGGAAAAAAATGAGGAAAAAACCCTGGAAAAAAAAAGAATGGGAGGAAGAATGTAGAGAAGCAACTAAAAGAAGACGAAACACGAAAAAGAACAACGACAACCTCAAGATAACAATCCATGATGAGGCAACATTGATGACGTTCACAAAAAAACACATCCACAAAGTGACAAACTTCTTTGATAGCAAGAACTTTTGGTTTATAGGCAGCACAAGGACAATAAAAAAACATATAATATACTTTTGGGAACAAAAACAGTATGAAAAAAAGCTAACAAATTTACAGGCAATAATTACAACAGGAAGACAACGTAACAATCAAAAACAACACTAAGAAAGTAAAGACAAAAGCAAAGGCCTAAACACAAAAAACGATAACATTTTGAGAAGAACAGCGACAGTTTCCGTTCATACAGTAATACATTACACACACACACACAACCACTTCTTTTCCCCCAATAAAAACTAGGAAAATCCCCAATTTTTTAAACCTGAGATTAAATAAAATGTAGAGAAGAAAAAGTGAAGATAAAAAAAAAGGACATCACACTTTTAAAAACAGCAATCTTAAGCCCAGAAAAAAGGGAAAGAAAAAAAAAAAAAAAAAAAACCCAGTAAAACTAAACCAAAAAAAAACAAAAAAAATGCAGGGAATTCGAACCGGTGAAAATGTACTTATATAAAAACTTTAAATTAAAAGAACATTATGGGACGTCCAAAAACTGTTACCCCAATAATTCACGGGACAAAACCCATGCCTACCCCGCCCTTTTACCCCCTCCACTACCCATTCTTTTCCCTGTTCCCCATTAAACCCTTTTCCTGTGGGGTTTACAAAAGGGGAAATAGTGATACAAAGGGAAAAAAAGGGAACATCCCGACAGGAAGAAAAGAGACAAATGGGCAGACAAAAAGGGAAAGGGGGGAAAATAATACCCCCCCCAAAAACCTAATCTACAAGCATTCGAGGTTAAGCAAAAAACAACAACAAAAACCCAACAACAACAAACAACAACCCCACCCCACCCACCACCCCAAAACCACACACACACCAACACAACACCCCACAAAAAACCCCCAAAACAAAAAGGGAACAAACGTTCGCTTTTTTCTAAGGACATTTTTTCAGAGAAAGCGAACTCACCCCACAGACACAAATGTATGAAAACATTATCTGATGCAGAGCTAGACACGAAACCCAGAGCTACCGAAAAAGAGGGAAGGGTTTAAAAGGAAAAAGAAGAAGGGTTAAAGGAAGAGGAGGGATAGACCATAAGAAGGAGGGGGGAAAATTTTAAAAAGAAAAAAAAAAAAAAAGGAGGGCCGGGGGGGAAAAAGAAAAAAGAAAAGGGGAGGAGGGGGGAAAGGAAGGAAAAAAGAAACAAGGGGAGGAGCAGGGAGGAAAAGAAGGAGGAGGGAAGGAGGGGGGAAGGAGGGGAGGAGGGAGGAGGAGGGGAAGGAGGAGGAAAAGAAGGAGGAGGGGGAAAAAAGGAGGAGAAGGGGGAAAGGAAAGAGGAGGAGGGGAGGAGGGGGGGAGGAGGAGGAGGAGGGGGGGGAAAGGGGGGGGAAAAAGAAGGGGGGAGGAAAAAAAAAAAAAAGGAATGGAAAAAAAGAGAAAGATGGGAGGGGGAAGGAGAGAAAGCAAGAGAAGGGGAAAAAACCCCGGTGAGGACACGACCAAAGGGGGAAGAAAAAAGAAAAAAAGGAAAGATAAAGAGAAAAAAAAGGAAAAAGGGAAAAAAAAAAAAAAAAAAAAAAAAAGGAAAGGGGGGGAAAAAAAAAAAGGACAAAAAAAGGACAGGGAAACCCCAAAAAGAAAAAAAAATGGAAAGGGGAAGGGGGGAAAAAAAGAGGGGGAAAAAAATGGGGGGGGGGGGGGAAGGGTAAAAAGGAAGAAAAAAAGGGGAAAAAAAAATAGAAGAAGAAAGAAGAAGAAGAAAAAAAAGAAGAAGAAAAAAAGAAGAAGAAAAAGAAAAAAAAAAAATGTGAAAGAAGAACAAGAAGAACTAGAAGAACAAGGGGGGTTTAAAGGAAAAAGATGAAAGAAAAAAAAGAAAGAAAAAAAAAAAAAAAAAGAAAGAAAGAAAAAAAAAAAGAAAAGAGAGACAAAAAAACTGTTTAAGTACAGAAAAAAAAAAGAAGAGAAACCCCCCACGCTCTGGCATTAAGGAAAAATACCCCTGAAAGATGCCCGGGAGGGAGGGCCCCCTTTTACCAGTCTTCGGGGGAGACAGGGATCCAGACTTATTGGAATTGATCGGAAGATGAGAGGCTCCCTCTGCTTTGCTCGCCGACGTTCCCCCTTGTCTCAGCCAGATTGGATGGAAAGTGCGGGTGGTCTGCCGTTTGGGCGGAGCAAGATTACGGGGAATGTAGATAAAACGCGCTGGTCAGGGCACGCGCTAGCTGTCAACATCGGATCGCATCTCCCACAAGGAAATGGTTCCGCAGCACAGCAGCAACAAAAACACAAAAAAACACAGCTACCGCACAACAGCGCAGCAGTATTCTTTCACCCCTGCCAGCTTTCGATTTTTAGCGGTGGTGACCTTGGTGGGGTTGGGGATAAGGGGGGGGAGTGGGGGGGTCTTGTTAGCACACGCACGCATGTGTGTATACGTTTCAGCGCGCACGCATGCGACTCTCTCTCTCTCTCTCTCCTCTCTCTCTCTCATACGTCTTTACACACCGGCGCACTCCGCACCGCGAGCCAGCAAGCTCACGCACACACACACACACGCACGCACACACACACACACAACACACACACACCATGCGCGTGAAGCGTCCACCAACACACTTGCGCGCACACGCACCCACATGTACACGCGCACACACACACACACACCCAACCCACCACACAACCAACACGCACGACCCCGCACGCCGCCCCAAAGAAACACACCACCCCACACACACGTGACGCACGCACGCGCACACACCACACACACCCCAACACACACACACACCACACACACACACCCCCACCCCACACACCAAAACCACACCAAAACCCCATCCCCCCCCGGGTATATGGAAAAAGATTTTCTTTTTTCCGTTGTCATGGTTCTCATTTAATTCATTTTTTTCTTTTCTTTCCTTGCTTACCGCTAGTTTTCTTTTTGTTCCCTTTCTCAGCCCCCCCCCTCCCCCCACCCCCCCCCCCCCCCCCCCCCCCCCCCCCCCCCCTCCCTGCCCCTTTCCCCCCTCATCACCTCCCCCTTTCCAGTCTCTCTCCCCAACCCCTTTATTTCCAGAAGCTCCTGTTTTGGAATCAGAGATTTTTCGTGAATATTTTCCCGCTTTGGGGCCCTTTTGCTTGTTTTCTGGACACAAAAGGTCAAGGGGGTGGGCAGAACAAGGACAGTGAGAAAACCGGAATTGGGGAAATGAGGGTTGGAGGGTTGAAGAGAGAGAGAGAGAGAAGAGAGAGAAGGGGAGAGAAGGGGAGAGGGGAGAGAGAGAAGAGGGAAAAAAAAAAAAGGGAGAAGAGTGTGGGTGAGTGAGAGGGCGGGAAGGTGGGACAAGCCCCGGAGAGGGAAAAGTTGGAGAAACTGGGGGAATGTCGGGGGGTTTTGGAAAGGGGGGGGGGGGGTGGGGGTGGGGGTGGGAGATTAGGGAGGAAGAAAGGGGATTGCATCAAAAAAGATTATTGAGGAGGCCCCTGTGTTCCAGAAAAAGCGGGCCTTGTTCTCCTGTCTCTTGAATCGGGCCCTGTTTTTTTGTTTGCTTTCTATTTTCTTGTTTATTGTTTCATAATGAACAATTCAATATTTATTTATCTATCGTTTACGTGTGAATGGGTGTTTATTGCCGCATACAAAAACTGCGAGTGAAATTATATTCCTAGCTTTCTGTGTACATTGTTGCCTTGGCCCCCACTTTTCAGTCCGTCGCTTTGCTCCGTTTGTCTGTCTATCTGTCTAGTCTGTCTGTTGCTTTTTTTTTTGTGTGTGTGTGTGTGGTTTTTTCTTCTCTCTCTCTCTCTCTCTCCCCCTCTCTCCCTTCCTCCCCTCCTCCTCTCTCTCCCCTTGCTTGTTTGTCTGCCGCCTGCCCTCTCTCTCATCCTCGCTCTGTCTCTGTCTGTCTGTCTGTCGTCTCTTCCCCTCTACACACCAAAACGCACAAACGCACTCGCCACGCCTCACACAACAGCACAAAACACACACCACACACCCACCACACACACCAACCAACAACCACACACTTTTTATATAATAATTTTATAATATATACTCCACACACAACACACACACACACACACCATACACTCAACACCCACCACACACTCACACACACACACACCACACACACACATATTACAGACCACAAGAACCAAATGCTACGTACAAACTCACACCACAACACTTACACACACAACACCCTTCAAAGACACCAAAAACTTAACACACACACCAAAACCACACCACCCCACACACACACACACACACACACACACAACCCCACAACACGCACACCACGCACGCACGCACACACACACACGAACCCCTTCTACACTGGGCGGCTGACACGTGAACGATCAAAACGATTTACTTCTTTCACTAGTCATAGGGCTCTCATTAGAAAAAAAATTTTAAAAAAATTTTTCTTTTTTTGCTTTCTTTTCGCTTTTGTTTGTTCCTTCCTCGCTCCACCCGTCCCGCCCCCCCCTTTCCCCTCCCTCCCCCACCCCCCCTCCACACCTCCTCCTTTCCCAAACTCTCCCCCAAAAATTCATTTTAGGAGCCCCCTTGTTTTTGGAATAGAGATTTGTCGTGAATATCTTCCTGTTTTTTCTTCTGCTTGTTTTTGGACATCCAAAAGGTTCAAAGGGGGAGAACACGTGAAGTGAGGAAAAAAGGAGGGGTGAAGGGGGAGAGGGTTTAGAGAGAGAGAAAGAAGGGGGGGGGGGTGGGGGAAGAGGGGGGGGGGGGGAGGGGAAGCGAGGAGAAGGGGGCTGGGGGAACTGGGGGAATGTCGGGGTTTGAGAAGGGGAGTGAGAGGGGGGGGGGGTGTTTAAGGGGAGGAGGAAGGAGAGTGCATCAGAGAATATTGAGGAGGCCATATAAATCAAGGAACATGGGCCTGGTTGCTCTTTTTCTCTTTTTCGGCTGGTGGTTGTTTATTTGTTTTCGATTTATTGGTTTGATTTGATTAATAAATTTATTTATTTGTTTGGTTGTGTTTTTACGCGCGCGCCACGTGTGTGTGTTGTGTGTGTGTTGTGTGTGGGTGTGTTGTTGGGTGGTGTGTGTGTGTGTTGTGGGGGTGTTGTGAGTGGTGTGTGTGTGTGTGTGTGTGTGGTTTTGGTTTGTTGTTTTGTGTGTGTTGTGTGTGTGTGTGTGTGGTTGTGTGTTGTGGTGGTGTGTGTGTGTGTGTGTGTTGTGTGGTTGGTTGTGTGTGTGAGGGGTGTGTGGGGGTGTGTGTGTGTGTGTGTGTGTGTGTGTGTGTGTGTGTGTGTGCTGCGCGCGCGCAAATTTTGCTGTCCCCCATAAATGTGCAAGTAAATTAATTTCGAGGTTTTGTGCACGTCGTCGTCCCCTGGCCACGCTTGTTTGTCCGTCTCACATTTCTTTGACTCTGTTGTTTTCTATTCTCTCTCTTTTCTCTCTCTCTCTCTCTCTCTCTCTCTCCCCTCTCACCGCACCATACAAACACACAACATCTGCACTGTCTTCTCCCTTTTTGGGTTTTTCATCTAAAGGCCAGTATAATGTAATTCGGGCAAAAATTATTTTTAAAGTGCAATCAGAAGTGATTAAACAACTGTGTTTCATAGGCGGCCCTCCTCCCCACTCCCATCCCCCTTCCCCCCCTCCCTGGCATTTGGGGCGCTGTTAGTTGTAATCAACGACACTAGACTTGTTTCAAAAAAAAAAGAAAAACCCGTTTTCATTTCTTGCTTGTTTTTTGCTTTTTGTACTCCCGTTTTATAGAAAGGGGGGTATTTTCAAAGGGGAACGAAAAAATGCTGTCTGTCTGTCCGTCTCTCCGTCCATGGTAAAATGTGTCCACTGTCCTGACAAAACTGTTTGGGCCCATCTTTCTGAAATTTGTAGGTGTGTTTATTATGGGTCCCGGTGATGCCCGAGGTTATTTTTCCGTTATGCCCTTAGTAACGGGTATAACGGTTTTAAAAAAACACTCGGGCATCACCGTTTAACTCAGCCCTTACTTAACGGTATGGAAAAATTCAGAAAGTCGGCTATAACGGCCCATAAGGGTTTTTTCTTTTTTTTTGGATATCCAGAAAGTACTTTTGGGGCCCATATTTCTGAAAACGTTAAGTATGTTCATTTTGGGTCACGGATGATACCCCTGTTTTTTTTACCCTTATGCCGTTACTAATGGCTATATCGGCCCTAACGGTTTTCGTTTTTTTGGGAAAATTTTCAGAAAGTACTTTGGCCCCCATCTATCTGAAAACTTGTAGGTAGTTCATTATGGGGCACGATATGCCCCGAGAGTTATTGCCGTTATAAGCATTACGGCTTAACGGCCCTAACTTTTTCTTTTTATGGAAAAACTCAGGAAGTACTTGGCCGATCTTCCTGAAAATTTGTAGGTATGTTCATTTGGGTCACAGATGGGCCCTATGTTTACCAAAATTTAGCCTTTTACTAACGGTATAACCCCCAAAGCGATTTTTCCTTTTAAGGAATATCTCAGCGTATTCAAGATAAAGGGGGAGTCGTTTATATGCTTTGCATTTTTTTTTTTTGGGGTTGGGGGGGGGTGGTGTTGTTTTTGTTTGGGTTTTTTTTTTTCTTTTTTTTTTTTCCCCTTTTTTTTTTTTTTTTTTTTGCAAGAGACAACTGCTTGTACCCTGTTTTGAGGTTTTAGCCTCAAAGTAAAACACGCTTATCCATTGATATTACATCTTTGTTTTTTTGTTTGCCAAAGTTGTTCTTTGATGGCATGTTGAGGAAGCGGGCCAAAACTGGGGGTCCTGGGGCCCTTCGGGCCAGTCGTTCTAATCTCGTCTGGGGCTTGTGTTCAAAATTCGTTACCATTCTTGTTTTTAACTCTTCTCTCCTTCTTTTCTCTCTCTCTCTCCTTCTCCTCTCCCCCTCTCCTCCTCTCTCTCTCTCTCTCTTTCTGTTTCCCCCATTTTCTATCTCTATCAGTCTGGTCTGTCTCTGTCTGTCTGTGTGTTTCTCCCCCCCCCCCCCCTTCTCCCTCTCTGTCCTGTCTCGTCTGTCTTTTGTTGTTCTTCTCTTCTCTCTCTCTCTCTCTCTCTCTCTCCCCCCCCCCCCTCTTCTTTTTCCTCTCCTCCCTCTCTGATATAAGCAATCAGGCTTTTTCCTCCCTTTTAAAGCCAAATTCTATACAATAAAGGACTCTTTATGCATAAATACCCCATGGAAAGCTCCACTTTCTCAAACCCAATATGTTATTTTAACGCTATCGACTTCCCAATAAAAAAAAACCCCCCCGTTTGCAATGATTAATCTTTAAAGTCTATTTGGGTTTTATCCGGGGTTGGTATGGAACCATTTTCCTCAAAAACAAAAAAATCAATCACACTTAAAAAAATTCAAGTCTTATTTTAAAAATTTTTATAAATTTCAGATTTGACTGCACTTCCCTAAAATGTATTAAAAATTCCAATTCAGTTTTATTTAACAAAATGCGATGTTCGAAGTTGACTCAATTCTACGCAAATTGCACTGATCATCCTTGCCATTTGTGTGTGGTGTGTGTGTGTGTGTGTTTTGTGTGTTGTGTGTTGTGTGGGGTTGGTGTGGTTTTCAAAGCTTTTCGCGGGTGTTTCCCCATGGCTTCTTGCCCTTCTCTTCCTTTATTTTGACTATCTTTGCCGCCCGGTCGGTCGGTCCTTTGGTCTCTCTCTTCTTCTTCTCTCTTTCTCTCTCTCTCTTCTCTCTTCCCTCTCCTCTCTCCTTCTCTTTCTCTTCTCTTTATTCACCCCCCATTTGCCTGATCTTTTGTTTCCTTTGTTTTGTTGTTGGTAGTGGGGGTGGTGGTGTTTTTTGGTTTTTTTTTCTTTTTTTTTTTGAAAAGTTTCTCTGCAAGAAATTTGTGCATTTTTTTTTATGTGTGTTTGATTTGCTTTTTATTTATGATTTTTTTTTCTTCCCCAGAGGGTGGATGTAAAAAAGCATTTGCTTGCATTCCCTTTAAAAAAAAAATTCGTTGTCGTTCGTTCGTTCTTCTTCCCCCTTTTATGTGTAGCTTTTTTCTTTTTCTATTTCTTCTTTTTTCCTTCTTTTTCTCTTTCCCCCCCCTTTATTCCCCCCCCCCCCCCCCCCCCACCCCCCCCCCCCTTTTTTCCCCTTCCCCCCCCCCACCCCCCCCCCCCCCCCCCCCCACCCCCACCCCCCCCCCCCCCCCCAAAACCCCCCCCCCCCCCCCCCCCCCCCCCCCCCCCCCCCCCCCCCCCCCCCCCCCCCCCCCCCCCCCCCCCCCCCCCCCCCCCCCCCCCCCCCCCCCCCCCCCCCACCC
>JAMYXO010004039.1:0-18397 GCA_033310375.1 Conus canariensis | reverse complement strand
GTTGTATTTTAGGTTCCCTTCCCTTTTTTGCTGAAAGTAATTTCCAAGGGTTTTAAAGCCCCCCCCCTTTTTTTGATCCCCTCTCTTTTCCTTTCTCCTCTCTCTCTCTTTTTAAGCTTTTTGCCCGCCGGGGAATGGGAAAAATAAAACCTGGGTGCGGGTGTGTTAAAAAAAGTTTTTAACAAAAAAAGGCTACCTTAAAATTAAAAATAAAATTTTTTTCAAGTTAAAAGCGGCGCTATTTTAAAAGGGCCCACCCCCACTTTTAGGTGGCAATTTTAAATATAGAGGGTCCTATTTTTTAAAAACTATATTGCATTCTGAGAAAAAAATTTTCCGTGAGAATATTTTTAAAACCCCAGGAACCGCTTGAAGTTAAAACCCCGCCCCATTAGTTTTCTTTAAAAATTTAAAAAGGGGGTTTTAAATTTCGGGCCCGTTTTATTTTTCCGTCATTTTTCGGGTGGTTTGGGAAGTTGAAATGTTTTTTGTTCTGTTGAAAATTTAAACCCTTTTCCTTTGGGGGGCAAGAAACCCTTTTCTCCCGAAAAAGAACACTCAAAGTATAATTTAAGAATTTATTTTTCATAAGTATATAAAGGGAAAATAAAAAAACATTTCCCAAAATTTAGTGCGGGAGGCAAAAAATGGGGGAAAAGGGGGGAAGGGTTTAAAAACCTGAATTTTTGTTTAAAAAATTTTTTGAAAAAAAAACTCCCCGTGTGATTTAAGCGGGTTTTTTGTTTCCAATTGTTTTTAAATTTTTTTATTCAATGTCGTTGGTTCCCCAAATGAATTCAGGGTGAAGGGGGGTATTCTCTCTCCCCTCTCCTCTCTCTCTCTATCTCTCTCTCTTTTCTCTCTCTCTCTCTCCTCTCATCCTTCCCCTCCTCCCCCTTCTCCCCCTTTCCTCACCCCTCTTCTTCCGCCCCCCCCCTCTTTTTCGCTTTCACTTGCCCCCCCTTTCCCGACTTCTCTCTCCTTTTCCTTTTTTATCCCCCTTTCCTCCTCCTCCTCCTCCTCCCTCCTCCTTTTTTCCTCCCCCCCCTCCTCACCCCTCTTCCCCCGCCCCCCCCCCTCTTTTCGCTTTAAAACCGGGCCCCCCTTTTTCCCCCCCCCCCGGGATTTCTCCTCTCCATCTATGGAATGGGCCCAGTGCAGTAAAGCCCATGGGGCTTTGGGAACCCTTTTAATTTCTATCCCCCTCTTCTTCCGTCGCCCTTTTTCCCTTTACTGAAGTGAAAGGGATTTCCCGTGCCCCTTTCCCCTGCTTTTTCAGGGGTGCCCTCCCCCGGGTTTCCCCTTTCCTGGGCGAGGGATGGACGGGGTGGTGCCCCCTTATGAATGGCCCTCACGTGGTTCAAAGGACGAGAGAAGAGGGCGGGGGGGTGGTGGTGTGTTGTGTGTGTGTGTGTGTGGTTGTGTGTGTGGGGGGGGGGGGGGGGGGGGGTTGTCTGAAAAATGTCCTGCGTATCTTGGGTAAAGGGGGGAAATCCTTTTTAGTAACCCAAAAGGGGGCCCCCTCCCCCAGTGCCATTTTCCCTGGGGTTGCCTATTGAGGGACCTAGGAACCCTTTCTTGGCAAAATTTCCCATTCTTTTTTATGGCTAGGTGTGAGCAGGCTGGGGCCCCCGTGGTGGACCCCCAAATTCCCCGCCCGGGTCCTTGTTTTGGCCAGTTTGGCTTTTTAAACTTAGAAGAGGGGGTGGGAGAGTTCCGCTTGTTTGGGCGAGTGGCAGCTTGCAAAACCCCCACCCTAGCGGCGGTAAAGTTAAAAAAAGGCGAGGGTTTGCTCGAGTGTCCTGGGGCGTTTCACGTGCGGGGGGAAAAAATGGCCGATTTTTGGGTTACGTCGTGTTTGGTCCCCGGGAAAAAAAAAGGGGGGTTCTCTGTTTGGTTAGTTTAAAACCCGATTTAAAACTCTACAACCCCTTTTTAAAACAGAAGAAGAGCTTTGCGGAAAGCAAAAAATTGTTTATATGTTTTTTCTTTTCGCGCCCTTTGGTTTTATCCCCCTGGCCTTCACAGGCTGCACACGTAAAATTAATGCCCCCAAAAAGGCCTTGTTTTAAGGAGCGCGTATTTATAGACTGACCGTAATGATTGTTTTGGGGAATTTTTTTTGTGTCAAAAAAAAAATTTAAATTCTCCTTATTTTTTTTCTTTTTGGCCCCTTCAAGCTAAAAGTCAGGGGGGTTTCCCCAACCCGCCCGATTTTAAAAAAAAGGGAAAGGGGGGATTTTTGGGCCAAAGATAGATCAGGGGTGGTGAAAGGGTTTTTAAAATGTGTGTAAAACAAAAGGTAAAGGTTGTTTTTGTAGATTTGTTCCGTGTTTTTCACCCGTGAAAATCCCCCAAAAAAAAGGGAAATGTTGGTGGGGAGTTGTTCCCTTTCTTTAAGTGTCATTTTTTAATTTTAAATGGGGCTCAACTTTTGTAGTAGGCCTAAAAAACGTTTTCAGGGGTTTCCCCCGTTTTTTTGTGCAAAATCCAATTGTGCCGGGGGCCCCCAAAACCCCTTGCCGCAAGGCAAAAGTAGCCACCTCGCAAGATCTGGCTCTGTGAAACTTTCTCAGTTTGTTCCGCCAACTCCCGACAAAAAATTTGGGCTTTTTTTCCCCTTCCCCTTTTTCCCCGGCTGTCGCCCTGTGGTTAATTGGGGAATAAAATCACGCCCCCCCCCAAAAACCGCCATTTCCGGGGGGGGGTTTTCCCCCGGCCCGTTTTTGCCCTTTGTCACCTTTGAAAGGTGGGACTTTTAATTAAACAAAAAATATCCCCTTTTTGCCCTTTGGGGTTTGGTCCCGGTTTCCCCTGCATCGATTATCAGCCCGGAGCGCAAAGGGGAGCGCTGACTAATTGCCCATACACTGTACAGGTAGGGGGTTGAAACCCCTTCACAGCACCTTTGTTTCCTTCGGGGTTTCTACTGTTGTTCGACCCGGCCGGGGGGGAAAGGGAAACGATTTAGGGGAAACCTTGGAAGTTGTTTTCCTTTGATTTTTTCATCAATTTTTTAATCATGGTCTTCCCCCAAAATTGAAAAGGGGCCTCCCAACCCTCTGAATTTTATGTGGTCCCTGAGTCATACAGAAATCACACACACCCCACAAACACACACCCACACCCCACCACCACACACACACACCCCCACCCCCACCCCCCACACAAACCACACACCCACACACACACACCCCACAAAACACCCACCCTATTGTTTGGAAAGGTGATGAAACTGACGAAAAGAAAAGGAAAACCCGGTTCGCTTATACAGAAAATTTTCCCCTCCTCATTTTCCCCCCCCCCCCCCCCCCCCCCCCCCTCCCCCCCCTCACACCTTCCCTTTTTTCCCCCTTCCCCTTTCCCTCCGCACCTTCTCCTCTCTCTTTCACCCCGAGTTGTACTTTTTTTATTTTTTTTCATTTTCTTTCTGTTGTTTTTTCTTTACCGTTGTGAATTTTTTAGTGTGTGTGGTGTGTGGGGTTTTTTGTGTGTGTGGTTTTGTGTGTTTGTGGTGTGGTGAAAAACGAAAAAATTTCCCCTCCAAAAAAATCCTGCCTTAAAATGTTTCCCTTTTTGGTTTAAAATTAACAAAAAGAAAAAGGCCGCCTCCCAAAAAACCGATAATGGTATTTGAAATTGACCGAGGGGGAAGAGGCGGGTTTCCCATTATGTGTATCTTTTTAAGTAGTGGGGGTTGGAATGTACCGATGTTTCAAGAAATTTTAGAAAAATTTGGGTTTTTCCCAAATGGCCCTTTGAAAATAGAGGGAAACCAAAAGCAAAAGGCAAGCCTGTGAAAGCAGACCCCAATCAGTTAACACTTTGATTTGTGTACAGTTTGAAGTTCTTCCTTTTTTTTTTTTAAAAGTCTTTTGGGAAAACACACATATTAGCTGTGTTTTGGGTTTTTTTTCGATCTCGATTTGGAAACCCCTTTCTCCCCCCCGGGAACTTATTTTGAAAAAAAATTTGTGGCCCAAGAAATTTAGTGTTAAAATTTTTAGGTAAAAGGGGGGTGAAGTTTTGTTTCGTTTTTTTCAATGCCCGTTTCAGTTTCCCCAGATTAAAACTGATCCGTGGGGTCTGTAACCCCTCCAAAGTCTTTTTTAAAATTTTTTTTAAAAAAAAAAAAAAAATTTTTTTTCCCTTTTTTTTTTTTGGGGGAAAAAAAAAAGGGGGGGGGGGGGCCGGGGGGGGGGGGGGGGGCCCCAAAAGGGGGGGGGGGGGGGGGAAAGGGGGGGGGGGAAAGGGGGGGGGGGGGGGGGGGAAAAAAAAAAACCCCCCCCCCCCCCCAAAAAAAAAAAAAACCCCCCGGGGGGGGGGGAAAACCCCCAAAAAAAAAGGGGGGGGGGGGAAAGGGGAAAAAAAAAAGGGGGGGGGGGGGGGGGGTTTTTTTTTTAAAAAAAAAACCCCCCCCCCCCCCCCAAAAGGGGGGACGGGGGGGGGGGGGGGGGGGGGGGGTTGGGGGGGGGGGGGGGGGGGGGGGGGGGGGGGGGGGGGGGGGGGGGGAAAAAAAAAGGGGGAAAAAAAAAAAAGGGGGGGGGTTTTGGGGCTTTTTTTTAAAAAAGGGGGGGGGGGGCCCCCCCAAAAAACCCCCCCCCAAAAAACCCCCCCCCCCCCCCCCCCCTTTTTTTTTTCCCCCCCCCCCAAAGGGGGGGGGGGGGGGGGGGGGGGGGGGGGGGGGGGGGGGGGGGGGGGGGGGGGGGCCCCCCAAAAAAGGGGGGGGGGGGGGGGGGGCCCCCCGGGGGGGGGGGGGGGGGCCCCGGGGGGGGGGGGGGGGTTTTTAAAAAGGGGGGGAAAGGGGGGAAAAGGGGGGGGGGGAAAAAAAAGGGGGGGGGCGGGGGGGGAAAAAGGGGAGGGGGGGGGGGGGCCGGGGAAAAAGGGGGGGTTTAAAAAGGGGGGGGGGGGGGGGGGGGGGGGGGGGGGGGGGGGAAAAAAAAAAGGGGGGGGGGGGGGGGGGGAAAAAAAAAAACCGGGGGGAAAAAAAAAGGGGGGGGGGGGGGGGGGGGGGGGGGGGGAGGGGGGGGGGGGGGGGGGGGGGGGGGGGGGGGGTTTTTCCCCAAAAAAAAAAAAAAAAACCCCCCCAAATTTTTTCCTAAACCCCCCCCGGCCCCCCTTTTTCCCCCCCCCAAAAATTTTAAAAAAAAAACCCCCCCCCCCTTTTTTTTAAAAAAAGGCTTTTTTTCCCCCCCCCCCCCCTTTTGGGGGAAAAATTTTTCCCCCGAAAAAAAAAAACCCCTTTTTTCCCCCCCCCCTTTTCCAAAAAAGGGGTTTTTTTTCCCCCCCAAAAAATTCCGGGGGCCCCCCCTTTTGGGGGGGGGGGGGGGGAAAAAATTTTTTTTTTTTTTGGGAATTTTGGAAAAAAAAAAGGGGGGGGGGTTTTTAAAAAAAAAAAACCCCCCCAAAAAAAAAAACCCCAAAATTAAAAAAGGGGGAAAAAAAAAAAAAAAAGGGGGGGGGGGGGGGGGCCCAAGTGAGGGGAGAGGAGACGAGAGAGAGGAGAGAGAGAGAGCGGGGAGATTAGACGAGCTTTTTTCGGGAACACCCAAACACTTTTCCCATTCCTAAAATAAACCCCCCTTTTCGCCAAACAGCCCTTCCCCCGTTTCCTACACGACAGCTTCTTTACCCCCTACCCCGATCGATGCCACCTGCTTTGATGAATGTTCCCGCGGAGGACACAGAGGGCTGGTTTTCCCGAGTGACGCCCTTTCCTCTTCCAACGGAAAAGGCTTTCAAATTTTCTTCCCTTTCCCTCCCCTCCCTCCCCCTCGCCCTCTCGCACTTCTGCCGCGCCGTTTAAACCAATCCCAAACCCGGGGACTGTCCATAGCAGTTGGGCCCCGGGCGTTTAAAAAAAGGGAAAACAACCTAAACCTTTTTACTAGATTTTCCAAAAAAAAGGAAAACCTTTCGCCCCTAAAACCCGGGGGGGGGGGGGGGGGGGGGTTTTCCTTTATTTTCAGTCGTTTTGGAAAATTTTTGGGGCCCCCAAATAAAAAATTTAGTCGGTCAGGGAAAAAAGGGCGAAAAACCCCCCTTGACTCCCCAAAAAAGCAAACAAAAACAAAGATTGAAAAAAAGGAAAAAATTTCAAAGGGTGAAATTGGTAACGTTTAAAAAAAACCTCAGAAAAACCCCAGAAGTGGGAAACCCACCCACCCCCAAAAAAAAAAAAAAAAAAAAAAATTTGTTTCCTGGGGGAAAAAATGGAAGGCCCGGGGGGACAGAGTTTTTTCCCATAACCTTTTTGTTAAAAAGGAAAAGGGGAAACCCCCAAAAAGGCAACTTTTAAAACCCAAAAATCAAAAGGGTTGTTACTGTGAAAAAAATATTACTACGAAAGTTAAAAATCAATGAGCAGAAATTCACCTTTTTCGATTTCCCAGGGAAAAAAAGTAAAGGGTTTCGAACGGGAGGGAAACTTGAAACCCCCCTTGGGCAGGTCCCCCCCCAACAGCCCCCAAACCCAAAAGATCCCCCCAAGATCCCCCCCCAAAAGCCCAAAAATGCAACGGGTTCATCTTTGGGTCCCTTTCCCTTTTTTTTGATGAAGTGCCCTTGAACGGTTCTGCATTTGTGCACAACGTTTTAAAAACCCAACCCAACCCCCCGGGGGGCATGGGTATTTTTTGTAAAATCAGATGTTTTTGGGTTTTTTCAGGGAACTAGGGAGGGGGGAAAAGGTTGGGGGGGGATGCCAGAAATTCCTGGGCTTTTGGTCAGGACCCAAATTTAAAAAATACCTAAAAAAAGGGGAAAAAGCGGGGGTTTGCCCACAACATCGATTTATTATATAAATATTTTTTTTAATAAAAATTTTTTTTGGGGGTTTTGGGTGTGGGGGGTTGGTGGTGTGTTTGTATGCAGGGGGAGACGCGCGCGCGCGTTGTGTGTGGAGTGTGGTGTGTGGAGCGGCGCGCCCGGGGGTCCGGCGTTTAAAGGAAACATTTTAAAGAGATCCCTTCCCTTTGGGAGGGGGGAAACGAGGTTTAAAAATTTCACTCCCCTACCCCTAACCCCTTTTAAAACCTTTTTTCCTTTTCCCAAAAAAAAGGCCCACGACCCCCCAAGCTTTTCCCGCACATTACCCAGTCCCTTAAAAATTTCCCTTCCCCCACCTCCCTCGCTCCCATCTGTGTAAATTACCCCTTTTCCCGGGGAGGGGATGGGGGGTTTTATGTGGCGCCCAACCCCAAAAAATAATGCGCCCAAAGGTTTTGCGAAGGGTCGGAATATTGACTGGGCAAAAAGTTTGTTTGAAAATTTTAAAAAGTGTCGAAATTGATCCTCCCATTTCTTTATTTACCCAAAAAGGTTTAAAACCCCCGATGTTTCCCCTTCTTCTTTCTTCTTTTGGTACGCAGGCTGATACTCCGCGGAAACCCCCTATTTTGGACAGGAAAAAAAAATTAACCCAAATTCCCCTTTTCAAAGGGAGTGGAGTTTTGTGTGCATGACCGTTTTTTTTTTAAATCCCCCCTTTAAAGGGCCATACCCCACCTTTTGGGGGGAAAAGGGCCCATGCTTTTTGTAACTTTGTAAACCCCAACCAACGGTCAAACGGGCCCTTTCCCCCAAAGGTTTGGGAGGGGTTTTTTAACGTGTGTGAAAGTGTTTTTGCGTGCGTTCCCACGGAACCCCCCGGTTTTAAAAAGTCTAATTCGAAGGCCTGTGGGGAAATGGGTCAAAACCCCTAATGTTAAACCTCCGGGGAAAAAAAATTCCCCTGTCCCCGAAAACGGCCCCCGGCGGAGATTCAAAACCGAAAACCCTTTGGTTTACGAGCCCCGGGGCCCCTCTCCCCAAGGGAGCTGTTTGGGCCCCCCTAGTGTTTCCCCGAAGGCAAAAAAAAAAACCCAAATGAGGGGGGACTGTTGGGCGTTCAAGCTAGCGTAAAAATTTTAAGCGTACGGGGGGGGTGCAAAACCTAAAAATTTGCCGCAACAAAGGGGGAAAGGGTTTGAAAATTTGAAGTTTGTAAATTTCATCGGTAAAAATCCGCCCAAACCCAAGGGCCCCCTTGTCGATAAATCATCACTTTAAAAACAAATGGGGTTCCAATTTATGTAGGGTTCTAAAAACCACTTCCATCAATTTTTACGGGCTTTTAGTGCAGAATCAAAATTTGTGGGGTGGTTGTTTTCCCATAACTCAAGCTTTGGGGAAAGAAAAAGGAAAGCCTTGGTTGTTCCCCCGAAACTTGAATGCTTGGCCCCCCTTGCCCCGGCCCCCTTTGGGGGGGGGAAATTTTACAGACCGAGTTGGTTGGTGTGGGGAAAATTTTCGGGGGAAAATCTGCTTTGAACAAGTCGGGGACGAGTTAAACCGGACAAGAAAAGCCCCCACCGAAAGGTGTGGTGGTTTTGTGTGTTTGTGGGGTGTGTGTGGTTTTGTGTGTTTTTTCCTCTCTCCCCTCTCTCTCTCTCTTCATGTGAAGGGGGGAGGGAGGGGGGGGGGGGGGGGGGGGGTTTTTAAACGGTTGTGTATGTGAGAAAATTTCGCGCGGGCTTTTAAAATGTTAAGTCAGAGGGTGGGGGGGAAACCCCGAGGGGAGAGGAGAGCGAGAGAGAGAGGGAGAGGAGAGAAAAAAGGGGAGAGGAGGGAGAGGAGAGGAGAGAGGAGAGGAGACAAACTTTCGTGTCACCTCCACAGGGGAATGTAGCTTTTTGCTCTTTCCCCCGGGTTTTGTTTTCTTCTTTTAAAAAAACCCTCCCCCTCCCCATCCCACCCCCCACCCCCATCCCCCCACCAAACCCTCGCCGGGCCCCCCTTAGACACAACTACCCCTCCCCCACCTTTGTCCCCCACCACTACCAAAAACTTCTTCTCCCCCTCTCTCTCTCAAATTTCTTCTCCTCTTTCTCTTCTTCTCACTCCGCACGCCGCACACAAGCCAATGGAAAAAGCTATTAAAACCCTCCCCATGGAAATCCCCCACACGCCCACCCCCAACCACCCCATGCCCAACCCCAAACCCCCCCCCAAACACACCCCCAACACACCACAAAACCACCCCACACACCTCACACACAAAAACACCCCCCACACACCCCAAAAACCCCAGAAAAAAAAAGGGCAGAGTTTTTGGGGGAACAAGTACCCAAAGCTTTCTCACGCAAATAAACCACCCATGAACGTCTTTCATGGGAAAATTCCGGATTGCGTGAATGTCAGCCCTAACGTTTGACCCCCGTGGAGACTTGTCACTTGGGCTATTTTGTCCGTCAGGTTTGTGGCTTGGGGCCCCCCGCTTAGCAAAGGAGGGCTCCATGGCTATGAATGGGGGGGGCTGGATCCACCTCCCGAATATGGACCCCTGAGTCCAAAAATTCTAGCGTGGGACAAAAAAAAGGGTTTGCCCAAAGGATCTAAAGGTTTTTGTAGTCTCGGGGTTTTAGATTTTAGAGTCGGGGGGGGGTATGGGAATGAAAACGGCCAAAGTTCCCAAACGTTCAAATAGATGCGGGGCTTATAGTCCTGGGTCACTATATTATTACAAGCCTCGAGCTCTCAGGGGGAAAGGTTTACGGGGTTGTAGATCTTTTGGATCGAAGATTCGAGAAAACAATGATCAGTAAAGTTGATGGACCCCAAGATCGATAGTCCTAGATCAAAAAACCCAAAATATTGATAGACCCGGGGTAAACAGATTCACGGGTGAAAGATTCCGGGCGAGGGGGCCCAAAATTGGAAGATCATGGGGTTTCTATAGATTAATTTTGATAGTTTCCAGGGCCGCCGATATATCCCAAGGATATAAAACCCTTTCCCAGGGGGATGGGGTCCTCGAAAGGGTTTCAAAAGGACCCCAAAATTTGGGTAAAGGATTAGAGGGCTGATAGACTTGGAAATTGATAAATCCCATTTCAATAGATCTCGGGGAGAAAAGGGGCCCCGGCCATTTGAGTCCCCTCCCAAAGGTCAAAGGCCCGGGGGTTTTTAGTCTACGTTTATTTCGGCAATTTTAAAGGTAAGTTGCTTCTAGCAAGCGACCGAAAAGGGCCATTCAGGGTTGAATGTTTGGGGCCAATTTCCCCCCAAATGTTTTGTCCCCTGAAAAGTACTCCGAGCTGAGTATGAATCAATAAATTGAAATGGGACAGCCCATTAACAGAATTTATGAGCAGTTTAAAGTCAGTAATGCAGTTGTAGGGGAAATTTGGTGTTTGTGTGCCCCAGGGCGATAGACTGAGTGCGGATTAACGGACTGCCCCGATTTGGGCCTTTTGGACCTTTCAGTTTTCATTGTTACTTCTATGACGTTTACCCCGGCCACACCGGCCCCTTTCAGGGCAGTCAGAAAAAACATTCAAGTAAAAATTAAGATTTTAGTCTGAAAACAAAAATAAAAAAAAAATTACGGCGCGCGCACCCCAACGCACGCACGAAACCCACAACAAAACACACCCCACACCCACACAAACCCACACACCCAAAAACCCAACACACACACCCACAAACACACCACACACACACCCCCCCCCAAACACCCCCCAACTTTCCCCATTTTCAAACCAATTCATAAATTAAATTTAAAACCGTAGAAACCCAGATGAAATGGAAAATTACTGAACGAAAAAACCCTTTTTGTTTTTTTCCCCAAATCAAAATTACATAGAGGGTTTAACAAAAAAATTTTTTCAGTGAAATTAAAAATCCCTTTTCAACAAAAGCCATTTTAAAAGAAAGAAAAAGAAAAAAATGGGGGGGCCCCTTTCCCCGCGTTTTAAAGAATACCATCCCGGGTTGTCGATAAAAATAGGTATTCCACGGATAGCAGTTTATATTGAAAACCCGACGAGAAAATTACTATCAAAAAAAAAAAAAAAAAAAAAAAAAAATTTCCCAACAAAAAAAAAGCCCCCCAACAAATTTCTGCCCCAAAGGTGGTTAAATGGGGCCAAAAACCGAAAAACACAAAAAGGGGGGAAAAAACCCGGTAAACAAAGAGGAGAGAGAGAGAGAGAGAGGAAGAGATAAAGGAAGAGAGGGGAGGGGTGATAACCGGGGGAAGAGGAACAAAGGGGAGAGAGAAAAAGGGGAGAGACCCCTTTAATTAAAAAAGGAAAGGGGATTTGAAAAAAGGATAAGAAAAAAAAAAAAATTTAAAAAAAAAAAAAACGGGAAAATTCCCCCCCAAAAATTTTTGCGGGAAGGCGAGAAAATTTGTATACCGGTATACCCCCCCAAAAATCTCCCCCGGGGGAGGACTGAGGGACATGGGGAAAGGGAGGGGGAAAGGGAAAGGGGAAAGGAGGGGGGAAGTGGTGGGGCCAAGAGGAAGGGGGGGGCGGGAGGGGGAAAGAGGAGTTGAAGTGTGGGGGTTTTTTTTCCCTTTTCGTTTTTTTTTGTTGTTTTTTTTGGTTTTTGGTTTTTTTTTTTAATTTTTGGGTTTTTTGGGGTTTTTTTTTTTTTTGGGGGGGATTTGTTTTTTTTTATTTTTTTTTTAGCCTTTTTTTTTTTTGTTTTGTTTTTTTTCAAAATGAAAACCCAGGTGATTGAGATGCAGCAGTTTTTAAAAAAAAAAAAAATTTGGAAAATGACAGGAGAGAGGGGAAGACCTGGACCTTAAAATTTTGGGCCCACTTTTTATTTTTTTGGAAAATTACCAAAGGGGGTTTTAAAAAAGGGGGGGAGGAAAAAGAACAATAAAAACCCCCCTCTCCTTTCTGAAAACAAAATACAACCCACATTCCTAGGGGCACCAAAAAAGGGTTTTAAAAGAAAATACATTCATCCCCTTTCCTTAGTCCTCCCGACGGGGGAAAAAGAAATTTAGAAAAAAAAAAAAAAAAAAAAAACCCCTTAAGGCCTGACCGACCCCCCCTCGATCAAAGAGACAATGTATCTTATTTTCCTTCCCATACCCGATAGGAATAATTTTTTCAAAAATTTTCTCCTTTTCCTTTATTTTTAAAATTTCCCACAAACCTTTCTGTCTGTTTTTCCCAAGCTTCGCGCCGGGAAATTTGAAATAAATTTTTAAAACCAATTTCCCACATCTGTGCCCCCCGGCCCAGCAACTTTTTGTCTTTTCGCTTATATCTAACGGGGAAAAGTGAAATTTTTGTCCGCACCCCAAAAAGCAGAACAGGGGAAACCCGGAAATTTTTAAAAGGGGAAACCAAAATGTGTCCCCAGCAGGAAAACGGGGATTCTGGGGTTTTTCCCCTTTAAAACCCATCTTTTTTCAAAAAACCCCTAAAGCCCCCAAACCCTAAATTTTTCTTTTAATTTATCTGTCCCCCCATCAAATCTGTTAGGGAATTTGGGAAAAAATTTTCAGAATGAAAACATTTTTTAAAGGGAGAGAGAGAGAGGGGAGGAGGGGAGAGAGGAGAGAGGAGAGAGAGGAGCGCGGAAGGAGAGAAAAGAGAGAGAGAATTTTAGTCAGAACTCCCCAAAGGGGGGGAATTCAATGTATATGAAAAGGCCCCTCCTCCCTCCCCTCCCCCCCCAAGGTCCCCCCTGTGGACGGGAAAGGGGTGGAGGGGGGGAAATGTGGAAAAATCATTGCTCGTCATAAAGGGTTTTTTTTTAGTCACTGCGGGTTGCAAACCCCCTGTAATTAAAAGAACCAAATGCATATCCCTTAAATTTTGGGGGTCTTTTTTTTTGGATTTTTTGCCCTTTTGACCCCTCCCCCCGGGGTCACCCCGGGTTATTTTCGTCATTTGCTCTGATTCAATTGCCCTTTGTTTGGGTTTTGAGATCGGGTGCTTACACTTCCTTTAAATTTTCATTTAAAAGCCCTGTGATTTAAAAGGTTCAGTGTTAAAGGAAGCCCCCCAAGTTTTAAAAGTTTTTTGTTTTGTTTGAACCCAAATTTTTAATTGTTAAAAGGACTTGTTAAAAAATTCCTGTTTCTTTCCCAACCCGAGGGACTCAAACGTTTAAAATTTTAAAACCTTTTAATTTGGGAAAGTTATGTCCCTTCGAAAAGTTTCCCTGATCCCCCCGACCCGGACCCCGTTCATTTTCCCTTTAACTTAAAATTTTTGGGGGAACCGTTTTCCCCCAAATTCACGATCCCTGGGGCCCTTTATGAAAAAGGGAAAACAGTCCTGTACAGTGTAAGAAATTCAACAGCGGGAAAATCCCCACAGAAGGAATGTTTTTTTTCCCCCAATTTTTCTGAGATCCTGAGTAAAAAATTACTAAATGACCAGAAGGGAAAATAAGTAGTTTTTCAAGTCTTGGGGGGCCCAAGCTTTTCTTTGAAATTTTTGCCTTTATTTTAACAGGATAAACCTGAGCCCGTGGGTTTGGGAAAAAATTGGGTTTGAGGGATTTACGAAAAACCTTTGGGGGGATTGTCTAAATACTTCATGGAAGTGATTGGGAACTAACCCCAAAGTTGACTAAAGCGTTTCCAGTACCCCCTTTTTAACCCAACCGAGGGTTGACCTTTTTTAAGGTTTTTTCCCAATTTTTGTCAGAAATTTTTAACCCTTCCCTTTTTTTGGGGGCGCGCTGGTGTTGTCGTGGGCGGGTTTTGGGGTGTGTGCGTGCGTTTTTGTGTGTGTGTGTGGGTGTGTGTGTGTGTGTTGTGTGGTGTGTGGTGTGTGTGTGAGGCGTGCCCCGGGGCGTGATGTGTGTGAACCTTGGGCGTGAAAGTATGGGGTGTTTGTGGGTGTGTGTGTGTGTGTTGTGTGTGTGTGTGGTGTGTTTGGTGTGTGTGTTTCCCGTCTTTCAGTCTTTTTTGCTTCACTGACTTTAGATTTTTGCCCCTGTCTTTGTACCCTTTCATTTGTTGTGGCTTTTCTATGGCGTGGTGGGCCCCCCGTTGTGAGTCTGATGAATTAAAAGCCATTTTCCCAAACCCCAAACTTTTGGGTTTATCTTTTTAAAAACATTAAATCCCGAAAAAAAAAGAAATATAAGGGGGGTGGAAAAAAAGAAAGGGCTCGGAAATAAAAACCCCCAGGACAAAGTTTCGGGACCGAATCCCCCACACTGGGAAAGGGGGCCAGGCCGGGTTCCAGGTTTATGACTCCTAAATGCCCTTTTTTTTAGAAGCTTTTCTCCCGGGGCTGCCGGGGGTTTGAAGGGTGGAGTTTCGAGATGTTTCCCTTTTTGGGCGGGGTATCTATTTAACCCATATCAATTTTAGACATTGTTGTAAGTGGGAAAATTTGTTGTTGTTGTTGTTTGTTTGTTTTTTTCTTGCCGTTTCCCCAATTCCCTTTTCCTCGTGGCAGTGCAAAACCCCGCCGGGCCCCCTTCCGACCCCCCGCCCAATCACAGCCCGGTTCCCGGACCCCCCGCAAACCCCGGGGACCCGGCCCCCTTACAGGGAAACGTCAATGTCAAGTGTCAAGAGGAGCCCCCCGGAGGGGGGCCCCTTTCGCTGCTGCCCAATACTTTTGGGGGTGTTCAGTGGCGCCTGTTTGATCCAACTTCGCAGGACCCCCACCTACTAACCCCTATTTCCCACCAAAAATTGCTTGGCGGAGCCCTTTTTGAGTGAGCTTCCCCCCCGGGGGCGCCACCCCGTCCGGGCCCCGAAAAGCCCCCATGGACTCCCAATATGGTGACCCCCACGGAACCCCCAAAAACCCCTGGGGGGGACCTCGAAACTGAGGTCACCAAGACAGCAAAGGGATGAAGGGCCACAGAATTTGAGACTTTTTTTTTCCTTTCTGATCGTTTGGAAAGGGAGATAAGGAAGGGTAACCCGGTTTCCATTTCGGGTCTGAGACCCCATGGCGGGTTTACTCTACGCTTCCTTTCAAATTTTATCCCGGGGTTTAACCCCGGCCCCAGGAAACAGGCCTGCAGTGTTGGTCAGGAAATTTGGGGCAACACTTCAGGAAAGCAACAATTAAATGGAGGGAAATCGACTGGTGGGCCCCGTATTCCCCCCTGAGCCCCTAGCCCCAAAATCCCTTGGGTAGGGCCGGCGGTTGGGGCCCCCCCAAAACCCCCCCGATCCGGGGGGAATCGAAAACCCCCGGGCCTCCCAGCCGGGAGGGAAGTGGGGAAAGTATAAAGTCTAAAGCCCTTTGAAAACTTTTGTAAAATTTTTAGCTTGGGAAGCCAGAGCCCAAAAATTGAGCCCCCCTCCCCCCATGCCACCATGCAAATCCCTCTGGGGTGTGTGTGTGTGTGTTTTGTTTTGTGTGGGGGGGGGGATTTGTTTTGTTGTGTGTGTGGGGGTGTGTGTTTTGGTTTGGTTTTTTTAATTATTAAAAACGTCTTTTTCACTTTAAGTGAAAAATTGACAAAAATTGGCAGAAATCCCCCCCCGTGGATGAGGGGAAATGGAAATAGTGTTTGCAAAATGCTTTTATAGGCCTACGTGCGATTTGTCGGGTGTGTGTGGGGGGTGTGTTTTGTTTTTGTGTGTGTGTTTGTGTGTGTGTGTGTTGTGGGGTGTGTGCGGCGTGCGGTGTTTTGTGTGTGGGGCTTTGTGAAAATTTTGACAATTGAAAAGAAAATTCCCCCCCCCCCCTTTTAAATTTTTAAAAATTTTAAAAAGAAAAATTCCCAAAAAAAAAAAAAAAAAAAAAAAAAAAAAAAACCCTAGAAAAATTCCCCCCAAAACCCGGGAAAAAACCTGGGTTAAACCAAAAACCCCCGAATTTAAAAATGTAAAAGGGGGTAAAAGTTTCTGGAAAAGTTTGGGGAAATTTTTTTGTCGGAAGTGGGAGAGAGGTTAAAAATGGGCAAAATTCCCCAAAAGGGAAAACCCAAAAATTTTAAAAACCGTCGCTGTTCCAAAAGGGCGCTTTGGGAAAATTTCTTGGGAAATTTTTGTACGAAGAGCTTTAAATTTTAACCCTATAAAAGGGTTTCCAGTTCGAAATTTGTGTAAAAGTCCCAAGTTTTGTTACCCAAAAACCCCTTTATGGGAATGGAGAGTTAGATGGACGATTTAGATTTCTAAATTCTTAAACCCGCAGCTCAGTGAAAAAAATTTTTCCCTGAATTTAAAAAAAGGGTACTGAACCCCTTTTACGATTTAGAAAGTTTAAAAGGGGGCTTTTTTAAAAAAGAGACCATGGGGCTTCGGAAAAATCCAAGGTTTTTTAATTGGGCCCCGAATTTTCCCGGGTTTTTTGGTCCCATGGGGCTTTTTGTCTCCCCAATTTTTTCCCAAAAAAACCCCAAAGTTGCCGGAACCCCCCCGAAGTAAACCGGGTTAAACCATGTGGTTGTGTGTGTGTGTGTGTGGGGTGTGTGTGTGTGAAATTGGCCCCCACGGCCCGGGTTTTTCCCTTCCCCACCCCCACCTCCTCACCCCAAAGCCCCCCCCCCCTTTCCCCCCCCCCCCACCCCCCCCCCCCCCCCCCCCCCCCCTTGTTGCTTTCCACGTTTTAAATCTCTCTTTTTGAGGTGGAGAAAAGAAAAGCGTGGAAATTTTGGGGGGTCATGAGCCTTCCCAATTCAATAGAAAAAAAATTGTTGATTCCCAATGGGGCGATTGGTGGGGGACGGGACGCGTTCATGGCCCCTGAATTTCGGACCTTTTTTGGGTCAGAGTTCGAGGTTCCCAGGGGAGGTAAGTATTTAAAAAACACAGTTTGTTTGATAAAAATTCCCCCAACTCCCTAAAAAAAAAAAAAAAAAATTCTCGAATGGAAAGAGCGATTTTTTTCTGGAATTCGTTGGGGAAAAAATGCTTTTCAATTTTAAAAGGGCAGCATGGCCGTGGACTTAGTGGTTACTACCCCTTTGGAAGGCCCCCGGTTTGTGGGGGAAAAAAAGTGTGGGGGCCCCCCGGAAATGAAGGGTCATGTGGATCGCGCTGTAATTTTAAAAAAGGAGGGGGGGGGAAACTGAAACGGGAAATTCAAAAAACCCGTAAATTGAAAGAATGTCCCAAAAGCTTTCGCTATGAGGAGTAAATATCAACTATTTTCAAAAAACTGGTCTGCCTTTTTCCAAAGACTACCGTGAAGAAAGAAAAGTCCCAAAAAGTTTTCCCGTATGAGGCCGAAAATTTAAAAATTTTTTTGGTCTCCCTCCAAGTCACACACACAATATGGTTCGAACTAGTGTGTGTGTTTTTTGTTTTGGTGAGGTTAAATTTTCTTCCCGAACCCAACGTGCCCCTTTGAGTGTTAGGGAATACATAGGGGTTTGGGGTTTAAATCTGTAACGTGGAAAAAAACCCTTTACACCCCCCCTCCCTACCTAAAAAAAGGGAAGAAACTTCGAAGCCCTTTACAGTAAATGCTGGTTTGGGAGGCGAAAGTAGTAGTACGTCCACCCACACACACACACACCACACACCCAGCAGGTGGGGGCGATCGAGCAATGATACTAAAGAGTGGGACTTGCTGAGGAGGGAAAAAAACTGCACTTTTTTTTATGATTGTAAAAATTCAACCGCAATATTATTCACCGAAACCCTTACCCAGTTACCAAAAGCTATTAAGCTCAGTGAACGCTTGTGGATTAAACCTTTTTTTTGCCCCAAAAATATAGGGGCCCCCAAGTAAAAACCCTCATCTCTAAACCAAAAAAATATCCCAAACCCTTTTGCCCAAGGGGTTGTTACACCCCCCCTCGAATGAGACTATAAACCGAGGTTCCGTTTTGTGGCGCAGCACAACTTTCTTGCACACCCTTTAAAATCCCACCCCAAACTTTCGGAAGAAAAGGCCCCGGGTTTGGGCCCCTTTGGTATGGATGAAACTTTTCAATGCATGCACCTTCCCCCGAAGTTGGAGAGGGGCTCCCTTTTTTTTGGCGGGATAAACAAAAAAAAAAAAACCCGGTAATAAAACACGCAATTTTTAGAAAAGTTTTCAAAGTTATGAGGGCTTAAATGATGGAAGAACCAAACCCCCCAAAAAGGGGCACAAGTGTGTGATCCCCGCTCCCATTAAAAAACCTTGGGCCCAAAAACTTCTAGGCGGGAAAGCAAAAAAGGGGATTTTGTTGGGATTTTGCAAAACCCGTTTCTATTTCTGTGGTCAGAAAATTGGGAAAACCTCCCTTTTTTATCCACTTAAAGGGGAACCCTGCAAAAAACTATTCGCCATAACTTTTGGGGGAAGATTGGGGCCCAAACCCCCCCCGGAAAATTTGATCCCCTGGGGAACCCCCAGGCCCTTCCAGAAAGATTTCGCCAAATGGCAATTGGGGGGAATGATGGAAGATGAAATCCCCCCTGAAAAGAGTCAGACTCTGATGTCACCAAAAAGGAGAAAATGGGCGACTGAAGTGTAGATCCACACCCAAAAACCCCTGCAAGCGGGAAAAGGGGAGACAACGGGAGTACCATCTCTGTGACCTTTGTTTGGAAACCCTATATGAACAGGGGGTTAAAAACAAACCCAAGTGGGATAGGCTTTTTTTTCCCAAAAATTTTAAAATGGACTCAATAAAAAAAAGGAGGTGCTTTAAAAAACCCTTTGTGTCCCCCAAATTTAAATATGAT
>JAMYXO010004038.1:0-18402 GCA_033310375.1 Conus canariensis | reverse complement strand
TTCATCAACTTGAAAAATTTTTTTTAAAAAAGCATCTGCAAATTTTTTTTCCCCCAGATCATTTTTCTCATTATTTTTAGGTTTTTTCATGAATTTTTTCTTGATCAAAAGCAATAAAACGAAAACCCCGCTAAAAACCAAAAAACCCCATGTCTTAAATAAAATTGAAGAAGTCTTAATGACGACAAAAATTTTTTTTTCAAAAAAAATTTAGGCACAAGTTTGGGGTTCGTCATTGACACTTTTAGACTTTCGCCGCTAATGGAAAGTCATTAGGGTTTAATCAGAAGTTCATGAGGTTTTTCCCCTAAAAAAATTGGGGGAATGAACCTCTTTTACGATCAGCTTCAAAGAGGGGTACCAAAAAAAAAACCCTTTTAAATGTCTTTGAGTCCTGAAAAACATTTTAAATTTTCGTTTTTTAAAAAAAATTCCCCCATTCCCCCCCCCCATACAGATTTTTTGCATCTAAAAACATGAAAAATATTTAACCTTTTAACGGGGTTTCATAGTTCCCCCCCAAGAAATTTGTTTTTTTTTTTTTAACATTTAAATGGGCGACGCCAAATTTTTTTCCCCCCCCACGCAACCCTTTTTCAATCATCGAATCATTGGCGGCCAAAAAAAAAAAAATTTTTAAAAATCCATAAATTTTAAGAAAGCCCCCCAACCATCCCGGGCGCAAAAAATTTTAAAGCGCGGGATCCAGGAAAAAATTTTTTTGTTAAAAGCAGGCTTCCAAAAATTTTTTCAAAGTTTTTTCCGCCAACAAACAGGTTTCCGCCTTTAAAAGGGGGGAATCAGATAGTCCCCCAAAATTGTTTTACACCTAATTTTCTGCCCCGCATCTTGAGCATGCTGGTATCAGAATCACTGTTTGCCTTTTCCCCTCTGAGACTAAAAAAGAACGCCCTTAAAAGGCGGAAAAAAACTTCGCAAACCTTTGCCAATTTTTCCCCTTTTAAACCCCAAAAGGGGGAAAACCCCCCTTTTTCTAACAAGAGGGGGTCAAAATATTCTTTTTGTTTTTGGGGGGGGAAAACTTTAAGGACACCCCCCGGGGGACTCAAAAAAAAACCCCTAAATTGTTTGCAATAGCCCCCGGTAAAAAAAATTTTTAATTTAAAGGGAAAACCCCTTTTTAAAACCTTTTCAAAAAAAGGGAAAAAAAAAGACACCCTTAAGTCGCTGGTTCCCCCCCTTGCATTATAAGGTGAAGTAAAAACCCCTTCGCTTTTTGGGGTGAAAGAATAAAGGAAAGCTTCCATGCCTTTGGAAAAAACCCTTTAAAAAAAATTTTAAATTTGTATGCGCTGCTCCTCTAAACTTTCCACAAATTTTTTAAATGGTTTTTTAAAATTTTTGGGGAAATTCTCGGCGGTGGCAACCCCAAAGGGGCCGCCCCACAAACCCAAAAAATTTAGTGGCTGAGCCCCATACTTTTTTTTTTTTTCCCCGGGCCCCTTTAATAAATTTCAGAAAAGGGTTTTTTTTAAAATTAAACAGGCTTCCCCCATTTGCTGCATGCTTTTTTAAGAATTTTTTGCACTTTTCCCTTTTTTAAAATTCGGGCTTTGAAGGGGGGGGGCCATCCGACCTAACAAAAAATTGAAGGCAAAAGAAAAATCTGAAATTACTCATTAAATTTTTTGGGGGAAAAGTTTTTTGGGGGGTTTTTGGCCCTTTAAAAAAAGGAAAAAAGATGATTCGAAGTCACCCTAAAAAAAAAAATTTTTGGATTTTTTCAACCGTTTTCCCTTTTTTCCTTAAAACTAACTTTCCCCCCCTTTTCCCCGGGGGAAAAAATTTAAGTTTGTATCACAGTCAACTGGGCTAATACAATGTTTCAAATTTTTCACCGGGGCTTGAAGGGGGGGGGAAATTCTTTTTAAAATTTTTTTTAAAACAGAAAAATTTTTGCATGTTTTTTTGTATTTTGCACTAGTAATCAACTCATTTGGCTTATTAGGGGGAAAGGAAACCCCCTTAAGGGTTTTTGGGGATTAGGAGTAAGAAACATGACTCCGGGTTTTTGGGTTGGGCCTATTGTTTGGACTTTCTTTTGACACTCAAATTTTTCAAAAGGGGTTGGGTTTTTTTTTAGAAAAGGTAGACAAACATTTTTAATTTGGGGGTTTTTTTTTTTCAACTAAAATTTTTTAAAATCCCCCGCCATGGGAAAATTTTTAAAGGGCCCTTAAAGTTAAAAATTTAAGGCCCACTGTAAATAGTTTGATACTCTCTCTGCATTTTTGGAAAAGTGAGCACCCCCAGCAAAAAAAGAAACCCCATAAAACATTTGTCGCCCCCGAATTCTTTTGTTTGAACTGCTTTTTTTGCAACAAAAATGGGGGCAGGGGAATGTAACCCTTTTCCCAAAATTTTGGGGTCAAATTTTAACCCCTTGTCAAAAACTAAAAAGTCAAGGACTTCCCCCCCTGCCCAAAACCCGACCCCCCCTTTTTAAAACGCTTCGGGGGGCTTCATTAAACTGGTAAAAAATTTTAAAAAACCCCCCAACCCCGGGGTTAAGTCTTTTTGGAAAGAAAAGTCTGCTGTTTTATTAGACCCAGACTTCAAAATTTCTTTTTTAAAAATTTTTATATAGCCCCATTAAAACAACAAACCCTTTTAAATTTAACGGGGGGGTTTTTTGTTAGTTTAAAATTGGAAATTTTTAGAAATAGCGTGTACAACGTTTTTTCCTTACCTTTTTTGGAAAAAATAAATTTTTTTAAAAAGACCTCTTTAAAAAATTTTTTAAAAACCCCCTTTTTCCCCGAAAATTTCTTCAAACTTTTTTAAAAAAACCCTTTTTTAAATCAAAACCAAAAATTTAGCTTCTTTTCTAACTCAAAAAATTTTTTAAAAAAAAAAAAAATAAAATTTTTAAACAAAACAAAAACAACGGCCCTTTTTTGTGCTTGGACTCATAAAAAAAAGAAAAAACCCCCCTTTGGGGGTTTATAATTTGAGCTTTTTAAAAAACAGAGTTTTTTTAAAAAATTTTTCTTTTTTTTTTTTAAAACATTCCTTTTTTATCTGGTGGGGGTTTTTGTTGAAAAAAATTTTCCCCTTCCCTTTTTTTGAAGATCAAATTTTTTGGTTTTTTTAAAACCCCCCAAAATCAGCCTGAAAAGGCGACTAAATTCTTCACCGTGATGTTTTGATTAAAATTTTCTTTATCAATTATCAGTTTGAAGGAACAAATTTAAAACTTTAAAATTTGTTAACCAAAGCTGGGGGGCTTTTGGGGGGAAAAGCTTTTATTTTTTTGTTTTACAGCACTTACACCAATGAACACAGGCCAAGAGTATAAGACACACCACCTAGTGAGGTATAGAGCAACCGTAGCACCAACGCATGTAGCTAAGAGAGTACCTACAATTGTTCCAGCTGTTAAAGCACAAGTGAACGAAGCTCCAGTATTAAACATATGTAACAGTCATTAAAGAGAAGAGGCAGCAGGAATACCTTCGTTTTGGTTTTACAGCAATTTTGAAAGGTCACTGCTCTATTATTGTGTATATTCATAAGATTTTATTTTGTGTTATAACCCTGAAAGTTTTTATGTCTCCCGCAGCAGCTATCTCTTCTTTGGGCACTTTTGGATAAGTCGTAACAACATGCTATTTTAAAATGAAAATAATTTAGTTTGATATCTTTCAATCATTTTTATCTTGAATTTTCGCTGCGCATAAATATTTTTTAAAAACAAATTTACATTAAGGTAATCACTCTCTTTTTTTTTAAATCAATTTGAATTTTTATTACGTCTTTTAACTGTCACCCACCCCCAGCAACTGATTATCCTCTGGACCTAGGTCAATCCAAAAACCGTATTTTGTTGTTAAATATTCATCAAGCTAACACTGGAAGGGTAGATCTTAAAACCAAGGTCTACTGTTGGACTCTAGACCCCCGCCTCCCAAACAATTTCTTTTTTTCATCAAAATGATGATAAGGTTTAAGCCCCTACCGTAGACTTGGTTGGGAAAAAAACCCTCAATTGAACATTTTTACTTTTTTTTTATTATTAGGATTGATAAACTTTTCCTTTGCCCATTTGAAGGTTCCTTTTTCATCTTCCACGGGGCATAAAATATTTAAGGGACTTTGGGGATTTTTGGGGGGGGCGGGGGGCCGGCGCAAAACAAAGTTCCATATAGTGTCTGCCGCTCCAAAGGATTTTTAGTATGAGGGAATCACTCTTTCGTAATATATTGCTAATTTTGACTGATATTGTTGCTCAATCAGCCTTGCTAAGTTAGGGTGCTAACAATGTCAAACTCTAACGAGATGTCGAAAAATGCTGTACTTGGAATCAGTGTCTGTCGATCTAATGACACTTTTTGTATTCATTAAAAGTTAGTTCATATGACAATCTGTACTTTTAATGCTCCCTTGAAAGTATGGCGCATGCGCTTTTAACAACTCAAAATCCAAGGGTATAGAAAAGCGATATTCCAAACGCATAACTTACAGCTTCATACTTGTATACCGTCTTTAGCATCTTCGGCGTCTAATTCGGTGTTTTTAGGCTTCGTAATTTCGATCCTTGAAACGCAAGATCGGCCCTTTCATTATCGTTAGCCATAGATCAGAATATATTAGAAATAATGTCTGCATTGTGTAAAGAAAATATTTCTGCCCCTCAAGTTTTTAGAAAATTTTCTTAACGATTGCCCGTCCCAATTCTGTACAACTGTCCTGTTTACGTCTGTTGCTGATTCGAGTTCTATATTTGAAAGTAAAGCCGTGTCAGACCCGGCACAATCACTTCATCTGCTCCTAGGACTGGAAATTTAACAGTAAGAATTTGATCTAAATCAATAGTAATGGATTTTTGGAACAATAATATCTGTTTATTTCCCTTCACTCCAAAGGCTCTTTCAGTCTTCTATGCGGGTCAAGAATCGAACCATATGCTTGTGACATTTTTTTTTTATAAAACAAAATAAAAAGTTAATTAAAAAAAATGGCAGAAGAAGATTATGATGTTTTTGATCCTGGAGACGACATGAGTGAAATGACTCCTTTGACACCTCCATTACAATCATTGCGGCGTGAATTAACAAAAGTAAGGTCAAATCATTTTATCAAAGTTTAGAGCCAAGAAACTCCCGAATTTATAGACCCTAATGAAATTGAAACAAAAGATACCATTTTGTGAGAAACGAGCAAGGACAACTTGTTCAGCTACAACTAACCAGACCCATCAAGTTTTAGCAAAGACTACAATTAGACAAAGGCTCAGTGTGAGCGATCAAAATCGCCTTGGCATTGCTAAACCGCGAAGATTAGACAGTGAGGCAGTGCTAAACTTCAAAACACACTACAATAACACCCAACAGATAACCAAATACAAAACATACCCCTTAAAGAATTTAAGCCCAACAGCAGACGAAATAATAGAAAAACCCGTTTTTTCAGAAGAAACAGTATTAAAAACTATGCACGATCCGCCGCTACCTATGAGAAAATAACGGCCCTTGATCATGCTTTGAAAAGCATCAGAGCGAATTAACAAACAATTTAGCAAAACTGGGTGAACTAGATGAGCATATAAAAAGAGAAAAAGAAAAACTAGTTGAGGCTGATGACCACAACTAGGACCTGGTGTTAAAGAAAGAATAACACAAAGACTAAAAGATCTTGAACAAGAGAGATCAGCAAGACTAGAAGTGCTGTCTACTAACTGAGAACAATTACGAACTCAAGTGAGCAGAATAAGAGAAACTATCCAAAGAATTTTATATGAAGACACAACGTTAGCAGAACGAATAAGAACACTGTTTAGAGAGCAAGGTGTCACATTAGCGAGCGTTATAACAGCCTTTAGGATTTGCAATAAGTACACTGGTGATGGCTATTACAGGCGGCGGTGGTGGGGAGCAGTGCCACCAGGCCCGTCGTCAGATAAATCATGGATAAAAAACAACTCGATCATCTTGCGGGTTTATTAAAAAAATTAGCCAGTAAGGCAATAGATTCTTTGCCTGGTATAATAGGGGGGATCGTTAGCTGGCTTTTGTCTGCCGCAAGTAAAGTAGTTGGCTTTATGGCTGAGCACTTATGGGCATTAGTTGTCTTAATAGTTGGGTTACTTTATAGTAAGATAAAGACCAAGTAATCCTAGGGCAGTTAATCCAATAACAAGTGCTGTCTTTTCATATTCATGGTCATTATTTCTTGGGGGGATTGAAATGGGGGGGTTTGGGGGGCTCGGGGATTGGTGGGGCTTCTTTTTTTATTGCTATTGCTGGCTTAGAATTTATGTCGTTTTTTCCGACCTTCTCTTCTTTACCAGCCACAAGGATTTCATTATTATAGTTTATTATTGTTCCTATCTGGAGTCTGAGGTCAGAAGGCAGCATGTATAAACCAGTGCCAACAGCAAAGTCTACTTTCGATCTTGCGAATTGTAAAACATTTTGGTACCTTTTTAATACTTGAAGGCAAATCAATTGCAGAATTAATAGAATCCTCTAAATTTGCTAAATACTGTTTTTGGGCGTCAAAGCCAGTAGAAGGATCAATTATGTTTGATCTCGTTTTGTGCTTGCGAACCTAGCAAACACCAAACATAAGTACGAATAGAGTCGTTAATTCGTTCTATTCCCGCTTTTGTTAGGCCCTTAGAGGTATCCAAAATAAATGTTGTCCATGCTGTTTAATGCTCTTGCTCTATGGACCCGAGGTGAACAGTTGTGCCTGAAGAGAAAGATGTGTAAGGAGGATTCCAATCATAGTTATACTTTCTGTGCACGCCCCAATAATAAAGAGTGCCTAAACCATGATTAAGATCCAACTTTGTCTAAAGTCTGTCTTTGGGTCAATATCAAATTCGTTACAGATCCTTTCAAAAGCCTTGTAATCTATTCTGTTGCTGAATGGATTAAACGTTTTGTCATTTGGTAATGGTGCTTGCAGTTCAGATAAAATACGTCTGAAGGTGTAATAAAAATGAAATCTATACACTGACCTCACCAAAGGATCAGGATGATTTAAATGATCAGCATACGACACTCCACACCCAGTTGATGCACAAAACACAGCAAAGTTTAACTGGTTCTGATAAAACTGCATCGGATGACTGAACCACACTTTCGGGATGTAGTCGTTTTTGATAGGAGGGTTAAGATAACGATCCAATGGAGTACTAACCTTTACTTGAAAGGCGTCAGTCTGAGTCACAGAAATGTCGAGGGTATCAGTTGTTATATCTTTAGGACTGTAGTGCGGTCCAACATAATATTTGCATTAGTATATTTGAATGCACTCATTTTTAAATTGTTTTAAAAATGTTTGTAAACAATAACAACTCAAGACAGTCCTTCGTTTTTAGAATATGCTATTGATAATAACTGCGGAACCAAAGGGTCGCACTCCATGAAATATTCTACAAAGTCGTATGGTTTAATATAAGTCAAACCAAGAGGAATAATGAGATTTCAAAACTTGACAGAAGAGGGAGACGTAATTAGCCAGTTAACCATACCTGATGGTTATTACGGTTTTGCTCGCTAAAAGAAGCAAATGAGTAACTTCGACATTACTCTCAAACTTAACAATGCAAATCTAAAAACAATGTTGACATTCAAACCTGAAGGAGAAGAAGTCAATTACTTTTTTGATGTAGAGCTAGCTAAAATGTTAGGCTTTAAACCCAATCAAGCCTATTATAGATTTAGAGTTACACCAGACAAAACTACTATGAGGGGGAAAATCCGCTCGATCTTGCATTACATTCATTACTCTATGTTCATTTAGACGAGCTGAGCACTGATGAAAACTTATATGATGGAAGGCCCTCAACTGTTTTAAGAGCTCTTCCATCAGGGAAAGCTGCATATTGCGATTATGAAATTATACGATTCCCTAATTTACAGTTTAAAAGATTAGCTTGTGGGAGGGTCGGATCGTTTAATATAAAGATCACAGATAAAACAGGGAAAGTCGTGAAATGTGATAACCTGCACATTGTTTTAGAAATAAAATAATACGTTGTTTTCAAAAATGTCACGTGGACCAGACGATTCGGGGGTCACATTAGCGCCTGAGAGGTGTGTAACTTTAGAATTAAAAGACCTTGCAGACGTTGAGGACTTTGAACAAAACGGTAGATAGGCACTTTATATGGTTTTGAGTACACTAAAGATGGTTATTATAAGCGCAAAGAGGTTGACGACAACAAAAGGTTTCCTAAACTAGAACAACTACGCAATCTAGAAGCAAATAATACAGGTCAGTATGAATATAAAATAGTTCGAAAAACTGACAACAAATGGCACTTAGAACCATATTTAGAATGGGACATAAAATTTGAATTCTTAAGCCCATTATACATTTTTGACCGTCAAAAAAGTTTCAGAAAAGCATTGAACTTGGCCCTTTACATGTAAGTCTTATGCCAGAGGACAACAGTCGGAGAGAGATCGAAATAAAGCCGTTTGGGGACAAACAGTACATCCTCCACAGAAGAGAATCGGTTTTAAAGAAAGCTTCTACAAAATTACAGTTCATTCCACGCACAAAATTAGGAGACACGTTCACAATGATATTTAAAATTTCTGTCTTAAAAGATGAGGCAAGAAATGGAGCTGTGGGCGTCAGTGACAATCTTATGAAAGGAATTCTTATTAGCTGGCAAAACTTAGACGTTTGACAAACTTAAAGTTACTGTCGTTGTTCTTTACAATGGCGAGGATATTAAGGTCATAACAACAAGCAACAAAATTGATATTAGTTTAAATAGAAACGATCTTACAGAACTGAACTGGATTAATCTTACACATTTGGGCCTTATAGGGTTTTTATTATACTGAACAAGTTTTGACAGAGAGTATGATAAAAACAATAACTGGATTAGATTAAATTCTGTTATAAAAACTATGGAGCAAACGACTTTGGTGTCAATGTTAAACTTTATGATAAAAACCCCTCATTGTTCATTGATTTGTGGACAGACTGGTTGTGGAAAAACAATATTTGTCCTCGACCTATTACAAACAGTTTATCGTTATAATTTTGATCATATAGTAATTTTCTGCCCAACACTTAAATGGAACAAAGCATATCACGACAGAAGGTTTATATGGACGGATGATGAAATCTATTTAGTTGATCCTAGCAATAAACTTAGCGAGTGCTTAGAACACTTTTATAGACAGTTTGAAGGAACTCAGACACTATTTATTATAGATGATTGTTCAGCAGAAAAGGATATAGTCAAAAAAAGAAACGCTTTATCAAAACTGGCTTTCAGTGGAAGACATGCTGGGATAAGTGTGTGGATTTTATGTCAAAAAATATAACTCAGTTTTAAAAGACTTTAGAGAACAATTAAAGACAGTGGTTTTATTCCACATGAAAGATAGAGACGCATTTGATGAATGTATGAAAGAAAATGATGTTATTGAAAACGATCAAGAAAAACGAAGGATTAAGCAAAAACTTAAGTCTCAAAAGTTTTCTAAATTAGTGTTAAAAACAGATAATCCTACACATTATGTATGTTTGTAAAGTGTTTACTATTAGAGAACTATAAAATAGGCATTCTGGGTAAGCCGGCGGAGCAACAGCGAAACCGGCTTTAGCCGGTTGGAGCTGGCGGAGGTGGGTGAGCCAGAATGCCTATTTTATAGTTCTCTCCATCCCATTCCTCCATAGTCCGTTTTGTCAAGGGCCTTAATAGCCTAAACCACATAAAACTATTCGCATTCATATTCGTTCTCTCTCTCTCTCTCTCTCTCTCTCTCTCTCTCTCTCTCTCTCTCTCACTCTCTCTCTCTCTTCTTCTCTCTCCTCTCTCTCTCTCTGAAAAGTCACAAATTGAATACGTACATAAATTAATACCTAATAAACGCCTTAATAAATAAACAAATAATGAATAAATAAAAAAGTAATATATATATATATATATATATATATATATATATAAATTAAGTAAATAAGTATATCAATAAAATAACTAATTTATAGATACCACTAGATCAAATGATGAAAAAAAGAAAGAAGAAAGAAAGGAAGGACAGAAAGAAGGTAGAAAGGAAAAGAACCACAAAACCAAGAGAGATAAAGAAATTGGCAAACAGTACAAATCTATTTAATACCACGATGTCGGATCCATGTCATGATGGATGTTTGTAAAGGCCAATTGTACAACGTTGTTTCCACATAATTTTCGTGTATGTGCTTCTGTCCTCACTCTATTTCTCCCCTGCCCTCACCCCTACCCTGTTCCCCCATCCCATTCCTCCATAGTCCGTTTTGAGAAGGCCTTAATAGCCTAAACCACATAAAACTATTCGCATTCATATTCGTTCTGTCTCTCTCTGGCTGCTCTTCTCTCCTCTCTCTCTCTCTCTCTGTCTGTCTCTCTCTCTCTGTCTCTCTCTCTCTTTGAAAAGTCACAAATTGTATACGTGTATAAATGAATACGTAATAAACGCCTTAATAAATAAACTGATAATGAATAAGTGAATGTGTTGTGTGTGTGTATATATATATATATATATATATATATTTATGTATAATTAAGTAAATGAGTGTATCAATAAAGATGTAATTTATAGATACCACTAGACCAAATGATGAATAAAAAGAAAGAAGAAAGGAAGGAGAGAAGGAAGGTAGGAAGGAAAAGAACCACAAAACCAAGAGATGAACAAATTGGCAAACAAACCCCAAAGTCTGCGTGGTGGGTAACTGAAAAAAATAATTAGTTGATTACTTAATTAGTTAGTAAGTTAGTTCTCTCATTCTCAATTTATTACCATCTTCTCATAATATATTCATGGTACACCAGTCCTCTCTGTCTTACATGTCCTTCTTATTTCTTTCTTTATCTTCCTATTTCCATCTCTTCTTTGTTTCTTTGTTTCCTTTTGTACTCTATTCCTTTCTCTTTTACTCTTTTTATTTTCTTTTATGTTTATGGACATATACAATTTTTTTCTTCCTTTTTTTTTTTAAAGACAATTGCAAACTTAGAGACAGAAAGAGGCTCTTTACTGCTTGTAGTCTGGTTGAAGCACCCCCCAAAAAGAAAAAAAAATTCTCACTAACTAACTAATTAATTAAGTAACTCATTAAATAGCTAGTTAACTGATTAACTAATTAACTAACTGAGTAACTACCTTACTTACTACCTAACTACATGACTGACTAACTAACTAATTAACTATTCTTCACATTTGTTTTTCATTCTTCACATTTTTTCTTTGTTCTGCCTGGATTCGAACCTGCAGCTTTTGGATGGGTGGGCGTCTGAAGGCGTGCCTTTTTCAGACGGATGTCTTACCCCACTGCTAACAGACACCTATTCTACTTTGAGATGTTTTATGCCTTTTGAAGTTCACTTTGTTCCTCCCCAACCAGCAGCTCATTCAAATATTCAGGTGTTTCCTGCACAAGTCTGTTGGTATGCCTGCTATGAATCTCCCGTCAACTTTAGAAAGTATGCTGAACTCAGCACTGCAGAACATGACGCTATCCCCATTCAAAATTGAAAGCAAAGGAAACCACATTGTGGTTGTCCTGAGGTTCAATACTATAAGCGATTATTCCCTGTCACGCTACTACCACAGCATCCATGCTGTGTATCGCAGAAAGTTCCCCTTCCAGGTAAACAGGGATAACATGTGAAACACAGAAGAAGCCAAGGGTAGGCAAGGCAGCCTTTTCATCTCCATCTGGTTTATTTTTTGCCAACTCTGCCCGGTTTGTTCTATGCTGCTGATTCTGACAGTGAAAAAAACTGTTTATACTGATAACCATGTAGCTGACAATAATCATCATTTGCCTTCCTCTCTTCCCCAGTCTTTGTATGATACTCAAAACAATCAACAGCAAATTTACATGAAACTGTGTGGCGTCAATACACAGTTAGTGACAGTGTGTGGTGACTCTGAGAAAAGCGCCTAGCAGAAACAGATTTCCATATGACTGTTAGAGTAAAAAATACTGAAGGCTATGAACAGGAAAATAATACAACCGAACGTGATTCAAAATCGATGCATTTACCCGACACAGAGCACAAAACTAATGTTAGATCAAGCACATGTGGCACAGATAGTGCCTAGCTCACTAAAGAAGGTAATGTGCAGCAGCACACAGAGTCTTGTCAACAAAACATTCACACACAAATAATGGCAACTATTGAGGAAAGAGGGAAGACCTTGGTCAATCTCCTCCGTGTTTGTGGCGAAGTTAAACACATCACTTCTACCTGGAGCAAAGATGTTGTGAAAGGAAATCCTCACTATGACCCATCGTGACTGTTTTGTTGTAAAGTTGTGAGGTGGACTATTCCCAAATGTGTGATTGACAGTCCAAGGATTAGTTACAAATGTATTTAATACCACGATGTCGGATCCATGTCATGATGAACGTTTGTAAAGGCCAATTGTACAACGTTGTTTCCACATGATTTTCGTGTATGTGCTTCCGTCCTCACTCCATTTCTCCCCTGCCCTCACCCCTACCCTGTTCCCCCATCCCATTCCTCCATAGTCCGTTTTGAGAAGGGCCTTAATAGCCTAAACCACATAAAACTATTCGCATTCATATTCGTTCTCTCTCTCTCTCTCTCTCTCTCTCTCTCTCTCTCTCTCTCTCTCTCTCATCTCTCTCTCTCTCTCTCTCTCTCTCCTCTCTCTCTCATCTCTGAAAATCACAAATTGAATACGTACATAAATTAATACCTAATAAACGCCTTAATAAATAAACAAATAATGAATAAATAAAAAAGTATATATATATATATATATGTATATATATATATATATATATATATATAAATAATTAAGTAAATAAGTATATCAATAAATAACTAATTTATAGATATTTATATATCGGTGCTCAACCAATCATGACTGTAAATCCCAAACGGACTATGAACATGGACCAAATGGAATATCCATGTGTCTGTGGAAAGCGTTTCGCTACCACCCGTGGCATGAAGATCCACAGAACAAAGATGGGATGTGTGAAGACTCATCTGAATGAGCAGCAGCGCACTGCATCAGCAGATAAGACGTCGGAAGACCAAGGCCAGGATTTAAACCACAGTGCCAAGGACATCCACGCTGTTGGTTCGGATGAGGAATTTGCACAGGCCCTCGATGCCAGGCGCCTGAAACTCAACCTGCCACGAGCAAACGAAACTGAAGATTGGGAAAACTGGATGCAAAAATCGTCCAAAGACTCAATGCACTGATAGGGAAAAGCACCCTGGAACACAAACTAGCCACATATGGGGACATTGTGTATGCCACATGTAGAGACGCCTATGGAGCAAAACTACCCAAAGAGAAAACACCTCCAAAGAAAATCCAGACGCCAAGAAAAGATGGACAAGATCAGGGTCCAAAAGAAAAACCTCAAGATGCAAATGAAGACCGCACTGCCAGCTGAAAAACAAGGCTTGGAAAAACTGTGGAAAGACTTGAAAGAAAAACACAGTGCCCTCAGCAAAGCGGAATCTGCGAGAGGAGGAAGAGCAAAAAGAAGAAGACACAAGAGCACTTCTTCAGAGATCCCTTCCAGTTTGCCAGAACACTGTTTGAGCAGCCAAAATCTGGGACCCTAAGTGTGGACAAAGGAGTTCTTGAGCAGCATCTGAGGAAAACATACTCTGACCCACAGAGCAAAGCACCACTCGACATTCAAGGTCTGGTGTGGCCAACCAACCCTGAGGAACAGTTCAATGGCAACCCTCCAACGTTTGGCGGAAATCAAGAAGGTGGTCGACAAAGCCAGAGCCAAATCATCACCAGGCCAAACGGAATACCTTACCAGCTTTATAAGAAATGTCCCAAGGTGCTGGAGTGGCTCCACAGGCTGCTGCGTTTCAGCTTGGAGAAACCAGAAGATCAGCGGCCAGTGGATGACGGCAGATGGTGTGTACATCCCCAAAGAGCAAAACTCAAGTGACATTAGCCAGTTCAGGCCAATATCACTACTGAACGTCGAAGGGAAAATCTTCTTCTCTGTCATGGCAGCAAGGCTGACCAAGTACCTGATGGAAAAACAAGTACTTGGATGTGTCAGTCCAGAAAGGTGGCATCCCAGGCGTGGCTGGCTGTGTAGAACACGCCACAATGATCTGGGACGCAATCCAAAAAGCAAAAACAGAAAAGAGAGACCTGGACTAGTGTGGCTTGATCTGGCAAAACGCCTATGGATCTGTGCCCCATGAGATGATACAGTTGGCTCTTGAGATGTACCATGTGCCAAAGAACATCCGCGACATGCTCAAGAAGTACTTCAATGGCTTCTCAATGCGGTTCTCTACCAAGGAGTACACAACAGACTGGATCAACTTGGAAGTGGGTATTGCAATGGGCTGTGCAATTTCCCCAATACTGTTCGTGCTGGCAATGGAACTCATCTTGAAAGCAACAACAAACAACGCGAGACAAACAGACCTTGGCGATGGATACAAGATGCCTCCTCTCAAGGCCTTCATGGATGACACTACAGTGATTTCATCCAGAGAAGACGAGACACGTCATGTGCTGGAGAGGCTGGACGACATAGTTGCCTCATCCAGAATGAAGTTCAAGCCAAAGAAATCACGGAGTCTCTCACTGAGGAAAGGAAAAGTGGCCGGATCTGTGGTCTTCAGTGTTGCCAACCAGGCCATTCCAACAGTCACAGAAGAACCAGTCAAGAGCCTTGGAAGATGGTATGATGATACGCTGAAAGACACACAAAGAGCAAAAGAAACCAAGCAGATGGCGGAGGAAGGCTTGGAGACCATTGACCAGTGTGGGCTCCCTGGCAAATACAAGGTCTGGTGTCTGCAGTTCATGCTGATACCAAGCTGCTATGGCCTCTGATGATATACGACATCTGCACCAGCATAGTGGAGGCAATGGAAGCCAAAATCAACAAGTTCACAAGGAAATGGCTTGGTGTCCCACCCTGTCTGACTGACATAGCGCTGTACTGTCGCCAAGCAAAGCTGAAACTACCCCTGAAATCCATCCTGGAGGAATACAAAGCAGGGAAGATCAGACTTCAAAGCATGCTGGAGGACTCAGGAGACAAGGTGGTAGAAGCAAATCAAGCCCCAGCTGAAGACAGGCAGAAAATGGAAAGTTCAAGAGGCGATGGATTCTGCAAAAGAAAGTCTCAAGATCAGAGAAATAACCAGGACACACACAGACCAACAGACAAGGACTGGGGTGGGCCAAAACTGAATGGTGGTCAAAGGCCAAAGGAAAAGCCAAAAGAGACATGATGATTCAGGAGATGAGAAAAGAAGAAGACCAAAAAAGACTCCAAAAAGCAGTCCAGCAGAGCCAGCAAGGGCAATGGACAACGTGGGAGAATGCACTCCAAAGAAGTCTCACTTGGAATGACATTTGGCACATGGCCCCTCTCAGGATCAGCTTCATTCTCAGATCTGCATATGACCTTCTGCCCTCAAATGCAAACCTGGTGAAGTGGGGGAAAACAGACGATCCTGCATGCCCCCTCTGCCATGAAAAACAAACAGTGGAGCATGTCCTAAGCTCATGTAAAGTAGCCCTGGCTCAAGGAAGGTACACATGGAGGCACAACCAAGTGCTCAAAGAAATTGTACAAGTAGTCTGGGCTAGTACCAACACCACAAAAGGGAAAATCAGGACTCCAAAAGCACCCGCAACATTCTTCACGGCAGGAGGCAGCAAATCATGGCCAAGAACAACAGTGCCACTCGAAACATGCAGGCAGAGTCTGCTGGATGGGGCAGATGACTGGGAGTGCACTGCAGACCTCCCAGAATGGAAGAGTCACCCAGAGATCATCAGCAAGAGTGGCATGAGACCAGACATAGTAGTCCACTCTAAGTCAACCAAGCAGCTGATCATGATCGAGCTCACGGTGCCATATGAGAACAGAATGGAGGCAGCTCAAATCTACAAGACTGAAAAGTATGCTGATCTGGCAAACAGCCTGAGGAGAGAAGGCTATCAGGTCAAAGTCCTCACTGCAGAAATTGGAGCTAGGGGGTTTGTAGGAACGTCTGCATACAGCCATGAAACAGCTCTTCAGTTTGCAGGAAGGAAAAAACCAGAGCCCTGAAAGCAATGGCAGAAGCGGCAGAGAGGTGTTCAAGCTGGATCTGGTCAAGGAGGAACAAAAGTGAACTTCATAAGGCTTAATTTCCCACAAATATCAGGTGTCCCTGTGGCTCAGTGGTTAAAGCGCGAGTCATTAAGTGGAAAATGAGCATGTCCAGAGGGTAGGGTTCGAATCCCAGCCATGGCTCGTCCCAAGATGGGAAAAAAAGGGGCACAGAGGGACATCCGGAGTCATGAACCGGGTGTGGGCCCCAACCCCCTAGAGTGTCAGGAGATAAGGGCCGAAACACTTGCTTGAAGGGGGCTTCTCTTCAGGGCCTTGGGAAAACAAAATGGGGCCTAAACAAAATAAAATTATTGGAAAAACCCAAAAAGTTCTTTTTAAAACCCACTAAAAATTCTTTTTTAAAACTCCACCTTTTTTCTTTTCGGGAAAAAAAACCCCCCTGGGGAAAGGGGAAAAGATTTTAAACAAATTGGGAAAGGGGACAAAATAATAAATTTAATTTTTACAAAAGGGGGCCCCTTTATAAACAAAAAAATAAATTTTAAATTTTAAAAAAAAAAAAAAAAAAAATTTTTAAAAAAAAAATTTTTAAAAATTTTTTTTAAATTTTTTTTTTTTTTTTTTTTTTTTTTTTTTTTCAATTTCTTTTATAGAAAACCCAAACAAATAAAGAAAAAAAAAAAGAAGAAAGAAAGGAAAAGGGGCGAAAAAAGGTAGAAAGGAAAAAAACCCCAAAACCAAGAAGAAAAGAATTGGGGAAAAAGAAAATCTTTTAATCCCGATGTGGACCCAGTCATGGGATGTTTGAAAAGGGCCCAAAATTACAACGTTTTTTCCCACATAAATTTTGTTTTTTGGGCCCCTTCCCCTCCTCACTCTTTTTTTCCCCGCCCCACCCCACCCGTTCCCCCCCCATTCCCCATAGTTTTTTTTAGAAGGGCCAAAAAGCCTAAACCAAAAACTTTTTGCATTAAAAATTTTTTTTTGTCCCCCTCGGGGTGCTTTTTTCCCTCTTCTCCTTTTTCCCCGCTTTTCTTTTTTCTCTTTCTCCCCCCTTTTTTTAAAAGTCAAAAATTTGGGAAAACGGGTAAAAAAGAAAAGAAATAAACGCCTTAAAAAAAAAATGTTGAAAAGTAAATTTTTTTGGGGGGTGTGGGTATTAATATATATATATTTATATATTTTAAAAAAAAAAATTTGTAAATTAAATTAAAGATGTATCAAAAAAATGAAATTTTATAGATACCACCCCAAAAATTTATGAAAAAAAAAAGGAAAAAGGGGAAGGGGGAAAAGGGGAAGGAAAGGAAAAGAACCCAAAACCAAAGAAGAAAAAAATTGGAAAAAACCCCAAATCTGCGTGGGGGTTTTAATGAAAAAAAAAAATTTTGTTGTTCTTAATTATTTTAAAAAATTGTTTTTCTCATTTAAAATTTTTACCTTTCTCTAATTATTCTGGAAAACCAGCCTCTCTGTCTTCATGTCCTTCTTTTTTCTTTCTTTAATTCCTATTTCCATCTTTTTCTTTGTTTCTTGTTTCCTTTTTGTACTTATTTTTTTTTCCCCCTTTTCCTTTTTTTTTTTTTTAAAAGTTTTTGGACTTAAAAAATTTTTTTTCCTTTTTTTTTTTTTTTGAAAAATTCAAACTTAGGACAGAAAGGGCCCTTTTAAAAAATTGTTTCGGGTTTTAAGCCCCCCCCAAAAAAAAAAAAAAATTCTCATAAAAAAAATTAATTAAAAAACCAAAAATGCTTTAACTGTTTTAATAAAAAACTAACTGAGTAACTACCTTACTTACTCCAAAAAGGGGGTTGCTAACTAATAATTAACTATTTTCCCATTTTTTTTTCATTTTTAATTTTTTTTTCTTTGTTCTGCCGGTTCGAACCTGAGTTTTGGAGGGGTTTGGGGTTGAAGGGTGCCTTTTTAGCGGATTTTACCCCCCCTAACAGACACCTTTTTACTTTGAGATTTTTATCCTTTGAAGTTCACTTTTTTCCTCCCCAACCGGGGATTTAAATTTTCGGGGGTTTTTTTCCCACAAGTTTTTTTGGATGCCGAAAAAAACCCCCGCAATTTAAAAAAAAAAGTGAACCAGCACTGCAAAAAAGAGCTACCCCCCCTAAAAATTTTAAAGAAAAGGAAACCCACATTGGTTTTTCCCGATTTTAAATAAAAGGATTATTCCCTGTCCGCCCCCCACCACAGTCCTCTGTGTATGCAAAAGTTCCCCTTTCCGGAAAACAGGGATAACATGTAAAACAGAAGAAGAAAAGGGGGGGAAGGCAGCCTTTTCATCCCATTGGTTTTTTTTAAATT
>JAMYXO010004037.1:15000-18402 GCA_033310375.1 Conus canariensis | reverse complement strand
GGAGGGGGAAAAAAGGGGGGAGGAGGGGGGAGACGAGAAAAAGGAGGGGAGGGAGACGAAAAAAGGGGAAGGGGGAAAGAAAAAGGGGGAAAGGGGACGAGAGAAAAAGGAGGGGAGGAGGGAGGGGGGGAGGAGGAGGAAAAAAAAAGGAGGAGGAGGAGGACGACAAAAAAAAAAGGGGAGGGGAGGGAAAAAGGAGGAGGGGGAGGAAAAAAGGGGAGGGGGGAGAGAAAAAGGGGAAAAGGAAAAAAAGGAGGAGGAAGAGAGGAAAAAAAGGAGGAGGGGGGGAGAGGGAGGAAGGGGGGAACAAAAAAAGGAGGAAGGGGGAAAAAAAAGGGGGGGAAGGAAAAAAGGAGGAAAGGAGGGGGAAAAAGGAGGAGGAGGGGAAGAAAAAAAGGAGGAGGGAAGGGGAGAGAAAAAGGGAGGAGGGGGGGAGGGACACGAAAAAAGGGGGAGGAGGACAAAAAAGGAGGAGGGGAGGGGAAAAAGGAGGGGAGGAGAAAGTAAAAAAAAGGACGAAAAAAAGAGGAAGGGGGGGAAAAAAGGAGGAGGGGAGGGGAAAAAGGAGGAGGAGAGAGAGAAAAAAAGGAGGAGGGACAAAAAAAAAGGAGGAGGAGGAAAAGGTTTAAAAAGGAGGAGGGGGAAGCGAGAAAAAAGGAAAAAAAAAAAGGACGAAAAAAAAAACCCCGAAAAAAAAAAAAAAAAAAAAAAAATAACAAAAAAAGGAGGAGGGGGGGACGCGAGAAAAGGGGGAGAGGGAGACGGGGAAAAGGGGGGCGCCGAAAGGAGGAGGAGGGGAAAAAAAAAGGAAGGAGGAAGGAAAAAAAAAAGGGGGAAAAGGAGGGGGGAGAGAAAAAGGAGGAGGAGGAGAAAAAAAGGAGGAGGCGATGAGAAAAAGGAGGAGGGGGGAGAGAAAAAGGAGGAGGGGGAGGAAGGAAAAAAGGAGGAGGGGGAAGGAAAAGGAGGAGGAGAAAGGGAAAAAGGAGGAGGGGAGGACGAGAAAAAGGAGGAGGAGGAGGACGAGGAAAAAGGGGGAAGGAGGAGCCCCGAGAAAAAAAAAGGAGGAGGAAAAAAAGGAGGGGAGGGGAAGAGAAAAAGAGGGGGAGGAGAAGAAAGAGGAGAGGACGAGAAAAGGAGAGGAGGAACAAAGAGAGGAGGACGAGAAAAGGAGGAGAGGAGACGAGAAAAAGGAGAGGAGGAGAGAAAAGAGAGAGGACGAGAAAAAGGAGAGAGAGACGAAAAGAGGAGGAAGAAAAGGAGGGGAGACGAAAAGAGAGGAGGAGGAGAAAAGGAGGAGGAGGAGGAGAGAAAAGAGGAGAGAAGAGAGGGGAAAAAGAGAGAGGGACGGAAAGGGGAGAGGGACGAGAAAAGGAGGAGAGGAACGAGAAAGGAGGGGAGAAAAGGAGAGAGGAACAAAAGAGGAGGACGAGAAAAGGGAGGGACAGAAAAGAGGAGGAGGACGAAAAGAGAGAGAGGAGAGGAAAAGGAGAGGAGGAAAAGGAGAGGACGAAAAAAAGGGAGGAGACAAAAAGGAGGAGGGAAAAAGGGAAGGAAAAGGAGAGGAGGAAAAGGGAGGACGACGAAAGGAGGAGGAAGAGAAAAAGAGGGGAGAGAGAAAAGAGGGGAGGACGAAGAGAAGGGGAACAGAAAAAGGAGGAGGCGAAAAAGAGGGGGAGACAAAAAAGGAGGGGGACACAGAAAGGAGGAGGACGAAAAAAGGAGAGGGACGACGAGAAAGGAGGAGGAGGGACGAGAAAAGGAGAGGACGAGAAAAGAGAGAGAGACGAGAAAAAGGAGACGAAGAAAAGAGGAGGAGGACGAAAAGGAGAGAGGCGGAAAGGAGGAGGGAGGACGAGAAAGAGGAGGGACGAGAGAAAAGGGGAGGAGAGAAAAAAAGAGGAGACGACGAGAAAAAGGAGGAGGGGGACGAAAGAGGAGGGAGAGAAAAGAGGGACGACAAAAGAGGAGGAGACAAAAAAGAGAGGCAGAGAAAGGAGGGAGAACGAGAAAAGAGGAGGAGGGGAAAAGAGGAGGAGGACGAGAAAGGAGGAGGCGAAAAGGAGGGGACGGGGGGGACAGAAAAGAGAGGAGGACACAAAAGGAGAGGCGGAGGGAGAAGAAAGAGGAGGAGGGAGAGAAAAGGAGGGGACGACGAAAAAGGGAGAGGAGGAAAAGAGGAGGACACGAGAAAAAGGAGGGGAGGACAAAAGGAGAGAGAGGAAAGAGGAGGAGGACACGAGAAAGAGGAGAGGAGAGGAAAGGAGAGGAGGAGAGGAGAAAAAGAGAGGAGAGACGAGAAAGGAGGAGGAGGAGACAGAAAGGGGAGAGGAGGAAAAAGGAGGAGGGAACGGAAAAAGAGAGGAGAAAAAGGAGGAGGAGACGAGAAAAGGAGGGAGACGAAAGAGGAAGAGAAAAGAGAGGAGGAGAAAAGAGAGGGACGGAAAGGAGGAGGAGAGAAAAGGGAGGACAGAGAAAGAGAGGGACGAGAAAAGGAGGAGGAGACGAGAAAGAGGAGAGGAGACGAAAAAAGAGAGGACGAAAAAAAGAGGAGGACGAGAAAGAGAGGAGGGGACGAGAAAAAGGAGGAGGAGGACGAGAAAAAAGGAGGGGACGAGAAAAGAGGAGAGGACGACAGAAAGGAGGAGGAGACGAGAAAAAGGAGGAGAGGAGGAGGGAGAAAAAGGAGGAGAGGAAGAAAAGGAGAGGAGGACGAGAAAAGGAGGAGGAGGAGGACGAGAGAAAAAGGAGGAGGAGGAGACGAGAAAAAGGAGGAGGAGGAGACGAGAAAAGAGGAGGAGGAGGAGACGAGAAAAGAGGAGGAGGAGGACAGAAAAAGGAGGAGGAGGAGGACGAGAAAAAGGAGGAGGAGGAGGACAGAAGAAGGAGGAGGAGGAGGAGGAACAGAAGAAGATGGAGGAGGAGGAGGAGGAACAGAAGGAGGAGGAGGAGGAGGAACAGAAGAAAAAGGAGGAGGAGGAGGGGGAGGAGGAACAGAAGAAGAAGAAGGAGGAGGAGGAGAGGAGACAGAAGAAGATGGAGGAGGAGGAGGAGGAACAGAAGGAGGAGGAGGAGGAGGAACAGAAGAAAAAGGAGGAGGAGGAGGAGGAACAGAAGGAGGAGGAAGGAGGAGAAGGAGGAACAGAAGGAGGAGGAGGAGGAGGAGGAACAGAAGAAGGAGGAGGAGGAGGAGGAGGAGGAACAGAAGAAGAAGGAGGAGGAGGAGGAGGAACAGAAGAAGAAGGAGGAGGAGGAGGAATAGAAGAAGACGGAGGAGGAGGAGGAGGAACAGAAGGAGGAGGAGGAGGAGGAACAGAAGAAGAAGGAGGAGGAGGAGGAACAGAAGAAGGAGGAGGAGGAGGAGGAGAGAGGAGGAGGAGGAGGAGGAGGAACAGAGAAGAAGGA
>JAMYXO010004037.1:0-5000 GCA_033310375.1 Conus canariensis | reverse complement strand
TTCATATGCCAGCGATTTTTTCGGAGACTGAGGCTTGCTGCCCATTTCTTCAAAGCGTCTTCCCCTGAATCTGCTCCGCCTGAATCTGCTCCGCCTGCTGAAGGCGAGGACCTTGCCAAACTCTTCCCGAGACTGCCGAGTTCCTAGACTCCTGCAGCTGGGCAACTCCCGGCACTGGATCATTACATCAAGGTTTGCCTGGAACAGATTTCCCGGATACGCCCCAAACCACTCAGGTACTCCAATTTGACCCCCCCCCCCCCCCCCCTCCGAACTCAAAGCCCTGGAGGACCTCCGCCGACGCACGGACATTGTGGTGAAGCCTGCAGACAAGGGAGGGGCTGTCGTTGTGTGGAGAACAGACCTGTACTTCGAGGAAGCCCGAAGACAACCAGCTGACACGGACTCTTACCGCCAGATCACCAAACCAACGACGAAGGCAGACAACACGTTGGTTCGAAAAACCATCAAAACTGCTATCAGCACAGGTCACCTTCCTCTAGAGGCAACCAATGCAGTCTGCAACGAACCCAGAGAGTCCAACTTTTACCTCTTGCTGATGATCCACAAAGCCAACACACCAGGCAGACCGATAGTCCCAGCATGATCCTGCCCCACTGTGCTCACCTCAGACACACTCGACAGGATCTTTCCACCCATTGTGGCCAAACTACCAACCTACATTAAAGACACTAACCATGCACTGCGGCTGCTTGAGGGTTTGTCATTCCAGGATGGGGACAACTCCAAACGGTTTCTGTTCACAATGGACATAGTATCTTTGTACACCAGCATCCCTCATGGAGATGGCCTGCAGGCTCTCAAACACTTCCTGCAGAACAACAGCAGTGGACTCCACGTGCCCACCCTTCTACGGCTGGCAGAGCTCGTGCTCACCTTGATTTCTTTCGCTTTTGGAGACAACCACTACCAGCAGACCAGTGGTGTGGCCATGGGGACTAAAATGGGTCCAAGCTACGCCTGTTTGTTTGTCGGCTATGCGGAACAACAAGCCCTCAGGGCATTCAAAGGAACACTGCTCACCCTGTTCAAGAGATACATCGACGATTGCCTGGGAGTCGCCGCCTCCTCAAGAGACGATCTCCTTCACTTCATCAACCACATGTCCACACATCACCCCGCCCTCCAGTGCACCTTTGAAGTCTCTACCACTTCAACCAACTTCCTTGACCTTACCATCTCCATAGAGCCCAACAGATCCACACTCTCCACGTCCATCTTCTACAAACCCACTGACTCTCATTCCTACCTACTATTCACTTCCAGTCACCCACCAGCCACCAAAAACAGCATCCCGTACTCCCAGTTCCTTCGACTCAAGCGCATCTTCAGTAGCAGTTCAGATTTTGAGGAACAGGCGCTGAGGACGTGTGCCTTCTTTGAGAAACAGCAGTACCCCAGGAAGACAGTTCAAAGAGCCTTGGAGAGAGCACGCAAGGTGTCCAGACAGAAAGCTATCACCCCAGTCGAGAGGCAGGAAGAAGAAAACCGACCAGTAGCAGTCATCCCCTACCACCCTCTGTGACATCATCTGAGGGAACTTTCACATCATCCAGAATGACCCGGACCTGGGACGGGTTTTCAGAAACTCCCCTGATAGCGTTCCAGAGAGAGAAGAACCTCCGTGACTTGCTTGTGAGGGCCAGAATCAGCCACCAGACTAGTAACCCGTCCCTCCCCCCCCCCCCCCCCCCCCACCCCCCAGGATGTAGCCGGTGCGGCGAGGCCAGGTGCAAGACGTGTGCCCACATTAACGCCTCCACAACCTTTGTGGGCCCACAGAGCCAGTTCACCCTTCGGTCATATTACACCTGCAAGTCAGCAGACATTGTGTACATTTTGACCTGCACTCTGTGCCACAAGCTTTACGTGGGTGAGACCTGCCGGACACTGAATGAGCGATTCTCAGAGCATCTTCGCTCAGTGCGGCTCAACTACAGTGACCCGATAGGCCACATTTCAACAGCCCACTGCACGGCTACACGCATGCAAAGGTGGCAGCTGTATGGCAGAACCCAGATCATACTGCAAGCACATGGAATCCAACGTGATCAGTCGCTTGGGAACCATCCAGCCTGCAGGCATCAACACCAGAGTGATGGACCCTTAGTGGCCCGGGGCCCTCTTCTCTCTCTTCTCCTCTGTCTTTTCACTGCTTCTGTCACCCTTCAGGCACACACACACACACACACACACACACACACACACACACACACACACACACACACACACACACACACACTGTTACACCTTTTCATCTTTAGGTAAACCACAACCCTCCTTTTTCCCTCTCTTATACCACCACCAACCCCTCTCTCCCTTCCCTCCCCCTTTGCCCCCACCCCCTTTTTTTTTTAACAGCAACAGCTCAACCATCAATTTCTCCTGTAAATAACGCTCACCTTTTTCTTCTTTGCCTTTTTCTCCTGATGACTTCTCACTGTTCGTAGTTTGACTTCTTGATGACTTCTCACTGTTCGTAGTTTGACTTCTTGATGACTTCTCACTGTTCGTAGTTTGACTTCTTGATGACTTCTCACTGTTCGTAGTTTGACTTCTTGATGACTTCTCACTGTTCGTAGTTTGACTTCTTGATGACTTCTCACTGTTCGTAGTTTGACTTCTTGATGACTTCTCACTGTTTGTAGTTTGACTTCTTGATGACTTCTCACTGTTCGTAGTTTGACTTCTTGATGACTTCTCACTGTTTGTAGTTTGACTTCTTGATGACTTCTCACTGTTTGTAGTTTGACTTCTGTCTCTTTTTCCTCCTGTTGACCATTGATTTTCATTGGATTATTTCAAGATGAACTAAGAACTATGGACCATTGATTTTCATTGGATTATTTCAAGATGAACTAAGAACTATGGACCATTGATTTTCATTGGATTATTTCAAGATGAACTAAGAACTATGGACCATTGATTATCATTGGATTATTTCAAGATGAACTAAGAACTATGGACCATTGATTTTCATTGGATTATTTCAAGATGAACTAAGAACTATGGACCATTGATTTTCATTGGATTATTTCAAGATGAACTAAGAACTATGGACCATTGGTTTTCATTGGATTATTTCAAGATGAACTAAGAACTATGGACCATTGATTATCATTGGATTATTTCAAGATGAACTAAGAACTATGGACCATTGATTTTCATTGGATTATTTCAAGATGAACTAAAAACTATGGAGCACAAACCCCGCAACGACAGAACAAACAGAAATATTGTTCCCCCCCCCCCACCCCCACCACCTCTCTCTCCTCTGTTTCTTCCTCCCATCCCCCATCTCTGTCTGACCTCACTGTTCATAACACCCCCCCCCCCCATCCCATCCCCTTCTTCCTACCATCCCCCATCTCTGTCTGACCTCACTGTTCATAACAACACCCCCCCCCCCCATCCCCTCCCCTTCTTCCTCCCATCCCCCATCTCTGTCTGACCTCACTGTTCATAACACCCCCCCCCATCCCCTCCCCTTCTTCCTCCCATCCCCCATCTCTGTCTGACCTCACTGTTCATAACAACAACCACAAAAAAAAAAACGAAAAAAAAAAATCTCTTGTCATCACAACCTGACAGTATCTGTGCGCGTTCCAGCATAACAAGATGAAGCTTATTGATGAGATTATCTCTACAGGAAAGACAAAACACAAAGACGTCAACAAAAAAAAAAGAAGAAAAAAGAAAAGGAAGATACTTTGAACCTGTCTCGCCTGTCGGACGCAGATAATCAGATGTTAACACATCCTTGACGAAATATATGCAGAACACTTTTCGCAGCCAAAATCTCATCTACAGGAAGAGACAAATAAATAAATGAACAAAAGCAACAGCGTTTTTTTGCCTGCTGTATGCAAGATCATTTACTCCTCAGAAAACGCAAATCCCACACACAGAAAGGATTGAGTTATGGCAGTGTTCGTGTGTGGTAACATGCACAGATCATGCGGAATATTTCCGATCAAAAGGACGAGCACTCACAACAGTCATATGTAAAACGATTTATGACCTAGGCAACAGCGAGAGATGACGGATTCAGGGACATGTAGCATGATTGGTGTGAGTGTACAGGAATAAATCACTCACCGGCAAAAACAAAAAACAAAAAAGAACCCCTCCAAAAAACCCAAGAACAACACCATATTCATGCAAAAACGATAGATAGGCAGGCAATCAACCCTTTTAACAGAACACAATCAGAAAGAAAGACAGACAATCAGATGGACAAACAGACAATCAGACAGACAGACAGACAGACAGACACCCAGGTAAAGAGTTAGACTGGGAGTTGAGATGTTTTTTTTTTATGATTGGAGTTTTTCTGCCCCTGTCAAAATGAGAAGGGTTGCAGGAGAGGTTGGTGGTGGTGGTGGTGGGGGGGGAGTAGGGGGAAGGGGGGGGGGGGGCGGCACATTAATGCGTGACATTGAGATTAGTCTGTAAACCAGTCACTCAAAATACGACATAAAGAGCGAGCTGTGGCCAACAGATGTGATGTCACACATCATGCTTATACACGCATGACTAGAAACTGGATCTCATCACATGCATTAGGTAGGGGAGAGAGATAGAGGGGTGGGGGGGGGGGTGAGGGGAGAGAGAACGAACGAACGAAATTTATTTAACCAGGGTAATAAGATAAGCAAACTCCACGTGCTTTAAAAAAAAAATTTATCCACCCCCAAGGACAAAAAAAAAAGAAAAAGAAAGAAAAAATGCACATGGAAAACACGCAATTCAAATATAGCAGCAAAACGAGAGAGGAGAGAGAGGAGAGAGAGAGAGAGAGAGAGAGAGAGAGAGAGAGAGAGAAAGCGAGAGAGAGAGCGAGAGAGAGCGAGAGAGAGAGAGAGAGAGAGAGAGAGAGAGAGAGAGAGAGAGAGAGAGAGAGGAAGAAGACAGAAAGAGACAGAGGAAGAGTGAGACGAAGAGATAGACAGAGACACAGAGAGAGTGAGAGAGGAGAG
>JAMYXO010000403.1:27500-48698 GCA_033310375.1 Conus canariensis | reverse complement strand
CTTTTTTAAAGGGTTTAGGGCTCAATAACAAATCACACCTGTACTCTTTACCCTTCACAGGTAGAACGTGTTCGAGTAAGGGTGTGTGACACTGATCTGCTTATTAAGATTTAGTGCCCAAGAACTATCACACCTATACACAGTGATACTCCACGTGTAGAGTTTTGCTATTAATAGCCATACCAGTCACACGCCCCGGTGGCGTGTACGGGTAGTTCGAGTTTTCAGTCGATCTCTCGAGCACTTTGCACGACACCACACGGACGATCGAGATTAATTGATTTTCTCGATCGGCCACCTTGTCTCCTCTTTGCGGTCGTGTGTTCCGGGTTTGCTCTATCCACCTGTGCCCAACATGGTGAAGGACACCGCCGGGTCGAGCCACTCCACTGCTCGGAGTTCGCTCAATTTCCCGGAGAACCCGCGGGTCGATTCCATCTCGGAGCAATCCGTTCGCACTGATGAACGTACGGTTCGGGTAGACAGAGACGACTTCTCCGCGGAAGGGACGCGTGATCTTCCTCGTCTACCAAACCGACGGACGCACGACCGCGGCGTCCCAAGGCTGATAGGCAAGCGGCCACCATTTCAAAATGCCTTTCATTTGATCTGCCTGCTAGTCTAAGGGCAAAGCTCCCTCAAGGTGCTGCCCAGAAAGTCTAATGGCAAGGCTCCCCTCAAGGGGCCCGGCCGAGCAAAGACTAGCCAACGGAATTCGCCCTCCCCCACCCCTTCTCCATCGGCCAGCTTGCCCTCTAGCCTACGGACTCGCTCGGAGACTTCTAACTATCATGCTGAGTCACGCGAATCTCGGCCCCCGGGGCACCTTGCCGAGCCGCGGACCAGCACGGGTGACGGATCTGGGATGGAATCACCATCCGTCACTCGCCTTGATGAGTCACGTATCTCTTTTTCCCCCCAAATTGATACGTGCACTCATAGCGCTCGGCCCCACCGGGCACAGGTGCAGCCAACACCTGAGCTCGAGGAGCGCTTCGACTCCGGAAGCAGCCTTATGGTCACCCCGACGCACGACCTCGGTGGTGTCCATAATCCTGGGCGTGCGGGCACGCCGCGCCATGGGCCCGGCCGTGCCCATGCACAAGGACGGTCGACCTACCCCGATCGAACGTCACCTTCTTCCCTAGGGGTATTGGACGTTGGGGAACCGACCTTTCGGATCCCCATTTGGGCAACGTCCGCGGTCCCGCTCCTCCGGGGGGAGGATCTACCAGCGGGACCAAGGGTAACCTGACATATTCCTCCAGGGGAGGAACACGGGACCGCATCCTGACCAATCCGCACTTTCGCGGGTTGGGGGCTCGACTTCCGCATCCTCCTCCATACCATTATGGCCCTCCCAGGCCCATTCCAAGGACGTGTATGGTGCAGTGCACGGACCTGGACGGGGACGACAGGCCACGGCCTCTCAAGCCCCCCCCCAACAGTGATTCAGGTTACCCGGGTCCCCGGGGACTTTCTGCCTACAAGAAGAAGAGGGTCTCGTGGCTACGACTCGGCGGATGTCTGACCTACGCATTCGCCCAACGCGCTGGTCAGACCTTGAGTGCGGCCTACCTACCATGGTTTTTCCCCAGGGCCGCCACAGCCCGTTTACCTCCCCGGGGACCGGTGGCTCTATGCCCCCGAGAGAGACCAGTGGCTTAACGCCAACACCCAGCACGACCAGCTACATGGTCGAATGTGGCACCCGGCCTCACTTACCTGGGTCGACCTTGGTCTCCCTCCTCGGGCGCTGTCCTATCGGCAGGACGATGTCCCGGCCGCCGATTATAGGGCCACCGGGGACACACTACAGGCACCCCTCGACTTACCTCCTGAAGACGGGTGCTATGAACCCTCTCAGGACCAGTACCTCCCTGAGGCGGACGATGACGAGGAGCTAGCCCCCACCTCATTGTACGATGTCCGCACGATAGAACGGTGGCGACCAGACCTCGTTAGGAGGGAGGCCGCACCCGCTGACGAATTTCTCTCCCTCTCCCCCGGCCCAGAGATCTAGACCAATCTACCCAAGAACCCCTCAGTCGCCTCCTTGTTTACGGACAATCCCGTGACCAGGAGATGGGCATTTCCCAGTCGGACCGTCGGTTGATCCCCCCACCTGCCCCCCCCTACTTCCGGCGCCATCTCCTTTAAGAACCTAAAGGAATGGGTCCGAGTAGCCAGGATGGGCATCCTCCACACCACGGCGGGACACACCTACTTGGACATGCCCCTTCAGCGAGCGGAGGCTCTATGGCCGGAGGACGATGGTGCCATCCCAGTACCGGGGGACCCGGGCTCTGAGGCGCACCAAGAGCCTGACCCTCGCTTGTTCAGCGATCCTTTCATGCGACACCTAGTTAACAGGATTTCGCATCACCTTTCGGCTGCGGCGGACAGCGCAGCCAGAAGCCACTTCAACTGCTTGTTGGTCGCGAGAGAGGCCGTGCTGGCGCGGACCTCTCTCTCCCCGACGCTTAAGGCAGCCCTGCGATGCATCCCGGGCCAGGTCCAGTCGCTCTTTGGCGACTACTCGGCTGACGTCATAGCACAAGCAGTTGAGGAACGCAAGCAGGCTGTGTCCTTTGCGCCCAGGCCACCGCCACGCCCTGCTAGACCCCCACTTCGTTCCTTCCCCAGGCACAGACCCTATCCCAGACAATCGCCTTCCCGCACCGCACGGCCCGCCAAGCGACCTAATCTTCTCCCAAGGCCTAAGCCAAAACCCCATCAGCAAAATTTTCGGTTAGGCCAACAGTCACGCTCCCGGAGCTGACTAGGGAGACAGCCCGAGGGGGACTTAGATCAGGTAGCACCCCCCCTCGCCCTATCCCCCACCCACCAGCCCAGACCCTCGCCCCCCCTGGCGGGCAGCCTCTCCCGGCATGCCCACCAGTGGAGACGCATACGCCTCACCCCTGGATAGTGGCGGTGCTACAGGAAGGGTTTCGCCTTCCTTGGGCCCACGAGCGTCCCCCCCCTCATGCTATCTCCCCCTCCCTCCCCCAACGAACCCTCCCCCGCCAAAGCAGAAGCTCTTCGCACGGAAGTCCAAGACCTCCTCAAAAGAGGGGCCATCTCAAAGATTTCCCACCCAAACCCCGGCTTCTACTCTTTGTGATCCCAAAAGCCTCGGGAGGATGGAGGCCCATTCTAGATCTTTCGCCCCTCAACAAGTTCCTCAGGCCCACCAAGTTCAAGATGGAGACCCCCACCCAGATCCGAGACTCCATCCATCATCGCGACTGGGCCACATCCGTAGACCTGAAGGACGCCTATTTTTCAGATCCTGATTCACCCGGCCCACAGACGATTCCTACGGTTCGTCTGGCAGACCCCGGAGAGACCTGCACGCATAGTGGACCTCATCTCCTGCCTGTCACAGGCACCCCACACCTCGGCCAGAACCCTGTCCTCCCTCCTAGGAATGATGGAGTCCCTGTCTCCCCTCATTCCCCTGCGGCGGGTCCCCAAACGCCAACTTCAGAGGGAGTTCCGCCGACGTTTGTCACAGACCTCCGACCGCTGGGACCAGGTCATTCCCCTCGGACACTGGTTCATTTCGGCGACGGAGGAGCGGCTCACTCCAGCCACTCTCTCCACCGGGGTCCCCATCTCCCTCCCAACCCAACCCAACCACTGGAACTTTATACAGACGCCTCCAACTTGGGCTGGGGGGCCCACGTGGAGGTCAGTCACGCCTCGGGGAGTGGGAGCTGGAAGCGGTCAGGCTAGCCCTTCTCCAACTCCAGCACAAGGTCGCGCACCGACTTGTTCTCCTCCTCACGGACAATACGTCGGTAGCTTGCTATGTCAACAAAGGGGGAGAGGCCCGCTCCATAGGCCTCTCCCTCAGAACAGAGGCCCTCCTTCGCTGGTGTCGCGCAACCATTGGTTTGTGCCCATGATCGACCTGTTTGCCACCAGCTTCAACCATCACCTGCCCCTGTACGTCTCTCCCGTTCCAGATCCCCAGGCGGATGCAGTCGACGCACTATCCCTCCCCGGGACGGGCCTACTGGCGTATGCCTTTCCCCCCTTCCCCATCCTACACAAGGTGATCAGGAAGGCAAGGCTGGAAAGACCCAGGCTGATCCTCGTAACGCCATGGTGGCCGACCCAGTCTTGGTTCCCAGACCCCAAGTCCCTCACCCACGTTCCCCCCCTCCGGCTCAGCCCTCGCTGGGACATGCTGAGACAACCCCGGTCAGGTCTTCCTCACTCCAATCCCAAGATGCTTCGCCTACACGCGTGGCTTCTATGCCAGCCCAACTGCGAACATCTGCATCTACCCCCCACTCGGAGAGACCCCAGTCCGTCCTAGACACACTAGCCGGGGCAGGGGCCTCTCAGGGATTACGGGACTTCGCCTCGGCATCTCGCAGAGCCAGCACCGAATCCCTCTACAACTACCGTTGGGAGAGATGGATAACCTGGTGCTCAGATAACTCTGTTCCCCATTACTGCCCCTCCAACATCCAAATAGGAAATTTCCTCTCCCACCTATCCTCTTCCCTTAAGCTGTCGGCTGGCTCCATTCGGGGCTACAGATCAGCTATCTGCACTACCATTCGTCAACTGGGGGGCCCTTCTTTGACAATGACTTTCTCCTCAGAGAGGTGTCTAGAGGAGTTGCTCTACGGGAAGCTCAGTCCCCTAGGCGCATTCCCCTCTGGGACCTTTTTACGGTCCTCGATGCCCTCAGAAAAACCCCTTTTGAACCCATTGCTTCTATTCCTTTTGACCTCCTCTCCTTTAAGACCACCTTTCTCCTCGCCCTGGCCTCGGCCAGAAGACGAAGTGAGATTCACGCCCTCAGCGGTGACCCCACAGATATCGCCTTCCACAGGGACGGCTCAGTCTCTCTCAAGTTCCTTCCGGAGTTCTGACATCTTGGGAAAGGGAGAAAAAGATGGAGACATGGACCTTTGCCCCTCCAGGTGTCTCAGGTACTACTGGGAACGCACACGCCCCAGGCGCTCCTCCCAGAGACGACTCCTTATCTCCCTCAACCCCAACAATACTAGAGATATCTCGGCGGGAACTATCTCCAGGTGGCTCTCCAAGACGGTGAGATCTACCTACGCTCAGGCGTACAAGGATCTCCCTGTCCTATCACCCAGGGCCCACGAGGTCAGAGCACTGGCCACTTCCACAGCGTTCCAGTACTCTGTCCCCGTGCGCCACCTGCTGGAGGCAGCCTACTGGCGTTCGGAAAATCCCTTCATTAATTTTTACCTGAGGGATATCCGCATGACCAGAGCTGATGGGTCTAAGGGGATTTCCTTTGTGGCGGCCAATGCAGCCATATCGGTCAACCCCAAGAACCACTAGGGCGCTCGCCCTCCTCCGATTCCTTTAAATTCTGCTATGGTCTGACATGGTAAAGTATATGACGCCAAAATGGGGAGTTTGTGTTATACTCCCTGTTTGGCTAGTATACTTACCATGTCAGACTCTAATTCCCTCCCTACCTTCCCCTCTGGCGCCAAGGTTCTCGGGGTCACCATACACCAGGCCTCGCTGAATGACTTATAGGAAGTTGACACTGGCTTCTTCCGGGCCGGAAGTGGGGTGACATCACGTGACTGTCTTATGACTGCATTGGCCACGGAAAAAATTCGGCCTGACAGAGCTGGCTAACTGCCGTTGAATGCTATGGTCTGACATGGTAAGTATACTAGCCAAACAGGGAGTATAACACAAACTCCCCATTTATTTTATAAATTTAGAGTATTCTTGAAGAAATTCGATATACATGTGCAGTTTTGAACGCTAAACAATGATATACAATTTTCAAGATCCGAAACTTAACATTGACCGTTAAAAACCGTTATTTTCTGAATTTCGAAATTTTCACCCTTCTTGATAACATTCCGTATGCACGTACAGTTTTAAGCGCTGAACAATGTATTTTACGAACCAAAACTTAACATTGACCGTTAAAAAACCGTTATTTTCTAAATTTACACCGCTATTGATAAAATTCGGTATGCGTATGTCCAGTAACGGTAAGTAATTTTGCAACATGGATGGGACAGTGTAGGGGGATGAAAAGGGAGCAATGAGAGGGGCCAGAAAAATGATTGTACAGTGCAAAGCCTGATACACTATTTTTACATTAGACACAGACCCGTTGAAATAAACTACTTCTGCACAAAGTCTGTTCCTACAAAATTAAGGGCAATCAGTAGAATGGAAATGGGAACAGTGAGTGCAGGCGGAAAATCGAGCGAGAAAAGCATCTCGACGTGCTAGGGGAAAGGGGCCAGAGGCAGGCGGAAAACAATAGAATGTATAAAGAGAGAGGAGAGAGAGAGACAGAGACAGAGACAGAATGTGTATCTGTGTCGGAGGGAGGGGGTGGGAAGATGTTGGGGGGGGGGGTTGATTGTAAATCAAAACAATTAATACATGTTTGCCATCACGTGAGTATCGCAAAGAATGTTCATATCCCGGGCAACGCCGGGTGCCCCTGCTAGTATATATTATATATATTTTTTAAATTCATTATTTGTTTATTTATTAAGGCGTTTATTAGGTATCAATTTATGTACGTATTCAATTTGTGACTTTTCAGAGAGAGAGAGAGGAGAGAAGAGAGAGAGAGAGAGAGAGAGAACGAATATGAATGCGAATAGTTTTATGTGGTTTAGGCTATTAAGGCCCTTCACAAAACGGACTATGGAGGAATGGGATGGGGAACAGGGTAGGGGTGAGGGCAGGGGAGAAATGGAGTGAGGACGGAAGTACATACACGAAAATCATGTGGAAACAACGTTGTACAATTGGCCTTTACAAACCTTCATCATGACATGGATCCAACATCGTGGTAGTAAATACATTTGTAACTAATCCTTGGACTGTCAATCACACATAGTAATAGTCCACCTCACAACTTTACAACAAAACAGTCACGATGGGTCATAGTGAGGATTTCCTTTCACAACATCTTTGCTCCAGGTAGAAGTGATGTGTTTAACTTCGCCACAAACACGGAGGAGATTGACCAAGTTCTTCCCTCTTTCCTCAATAGTTGCCATTATTTGTGTGTGAATGTTTTGTTGACAAGACTCTGTGTGCTGCTGCACATTAGATTCTTTGGTGAGCTAGGCACTACCTGTGCCTCATGTGCTTGATCTAACATTAGTTTTGTGCTCTGTGTCGGGTAAATGCATCGATTTTGAATCACGTTCGGTTGTATTATTTTCCTCTTCATAGCCTTCAGTATTTTTTACTCTAACAGTCATATGGAAATCTGTTTCTGCTACGCGCTTTTTCTCAGAGTCATCACACACTTTCACTAACTGTGTATTGACGCCACACAGTTTCATGTAAATTTGCTGTTGATTGTTTTGAGTATCATACAAAGACTGGGGAAGAGAGGAAGGCAAATGATGATTATTGTCAGCTACATGGTTATCAGTATAAACAGTTTTTTTCACTGTCAGAATCAGCAGAATAGAACAAACTGGGCAGAGTTGGCAAAAATAAACCAGATGGAGATGAAAGGGCTGCCTTGCCTACCCTTGGCTTCCTCTGTGTTTCACAGTGTTATCCCTGTTTACCTGGAAGGGGCACTTTCTGCGATACACAGCATGGATGCTGTGGTAGTAACGTGACAGGGAATAATCGGTTATAGTATCGAACCTCAGGACAACCACAATGTGGTTTCCTTTGCTTTCAATTTTGAACGGGGATAGCGTCATGTTCTGCAGTGCTGAGTTCAGCATACTTTCGAAAGTTGACGGGAGATTCATAGCAGGCATACCAACAGACTTGTGTAGGAAACACCTGAATATTTGAATGAGCTGCTGGTTGGGGAGGAACATGTTGAGGGCTCAGCAGCTGATGCTCCTCAAGGTGCCAGACAAGCCTTGTGTTGACAAGTCTCTCCATCAGCTTTCCTAAGCAGCTTGTAAGGCTGATGGGTCTGTAGCTGTGAGCCTTCGACTTGTCCTTTCCCTTTTTGTGAATGGGGATCGTGTCTGCTTCCCTCCAACACTGTGGTACTGATCCTGTCTTCCAGCTGGAGTTAAAAGTTGTTAGGACTGCCTTGCTCTTCATCCCAAGATGCAGAATCATTTCATTGGTGGTTCCGTCTGGTTCAGGTGACTTCTTCAGGTTGAGGCTCTGCAACGCTTCCTCCAGCTCTTTCTCTGTGAAAGCTGTGGTCATGACTTCCTCTTGGGGCTCTTTCTCATGAAGTTCACCTTGGGCCCTGTGCACTGCAGCTCTATGTTCAGGAGGGGCTTCCAGATTGCTGATGTTTTCATAGACGTCTATGAAGTGGTCTAGGGCCGATCACAATAACCACCATGTCCATTGATAGACCTGTACATGGACAGCAGGTAAGAACTGTTGGATAGTTCACTGGCCTGGGCTCCATCGTCAGCAGTGAGGGATCTACACCAGAAATGCTCTCAAGGGCAGCAAAGACAAGGTGAGCGCTGTCCAGACTGAACCCTGTGTGGAACGACAATAAGATTTCCATAGCACGCGAGATCAGACTCTGACCCATCACTGTGAATGCATGCCAGACATGGGAACTCTCACCACGGATCAGGAAAGAAAAATCCGTCTCATAGACATTAGGTCTTGCTGCAACATACAAAACATCAGACCCACTGATCAGTCTTCAACGACCACGCACGTCCAAGCATAGAGCAGTGTTAACGACCAATCTGTCGCCCCTGACCAATTTTTCGCCCGGTGACAGATTGGGCCTCAACACCAGGACCAATTTGTCGCCCAGGCGACAGATTGGTCCTCAGCACCGGGACCAATCTGTCGCCAATTCTAAGTTTTTGAGGGCGACAGATTGGGTCGCACTTCACTGTCCAATCTGTCGCCCCTTGGCCAATTTGTCGCCAACTTACTTTGCTCTCAATAAGTTGATATTAGGCCACAGTTTATCTCATTCCAACACTTTCTCTCACTTTAGGAGAAAGTGTTGGGGCTTACTTTCTCTCACTTAAGAAGAAAGTGCGGGATTGAGAGAAAGTGTGGTCCTTCCCCTTTCGCACTTTCTCCCATGTGAGAGAAAGTATGAGGGCGCCCTCACACAATCTCCAATTGTGAGAGAAAGTGTGGGAAGTGCCCCATATTTTTTATTTATATATTAATTTATTTTCAATTTCGTTATTAGTTTCTTGTCTTTCCTTAACAACAAACTAAGAGCCAAATGATAATAAAATCCAATAAAAAGTGATGGAATGAGACAGGAGTTTATTGTTGTTTTTCTATTGAATGGTCACACTGAGAAATCTTCAGAGTGCATAATCAATCAGAAAAATCAAACATGCAAGTGTCAAGTAGTTAAATCAACTAGTTTTCAAATCCAAATAATATAATTCACGCTGGAAAGTAGGCAAACACACAAAAATGTTGCTTATGTTATTTTGGTAAGTTTATATTGACATGGTATTAAACATTGGCCATAAACGTTACCTGTCCAATACTCTCCCTATCGAACGGGGTGACCACGAAGTAGTTCAGTTTATTGTAAAATCCAAATGTTCTCTGCTTAGGCTGCGTATGCTCTAATGGTATTTTTATAACATTCACAACCTAGATAACTACTGGTCAGTGCCAAAACCAGTGGTCAGCTTCATGAAAATTTCACGTTTTCACTATTTCACTGCATATTGGTGTGTTATAAACGCTTCTGTACAGTTTACAATATAGATGCCTGGTGGTCAACAAGACTGGTCAGTTTCATGTAAATTTAATATTTTTCTGAGTTCACTCCATATTGATATGTTTAATGCTTTCTTTTTTAATGTAGAAGACCAGTGGTCTGCAAGAAAGACTTGTGGTCAGTTTTATGTCAATTTCATATTTTCACTGTCTCATTCTGTATTGATGTTTTATAGGGTGTATATGCTTCTTAAAACGTAGTATGACTAGTGGTTAGCAACAATGACTAGTGACCAGTTTGGAAAACGTAATTGCTTACTGTTTATTATATGAATATTTCTGTGCTTCTTGCAATTTAGATGACCAGTGGTCAGTGACAATGACCAGTGATCAGTTTGATGCCAATTCCATATTAAAAAATGTTTGACAGACAGAATATTGTTGTGGTATGGGCGTTTCTCTGCTCCTTACAACGCAGATGACCGGTAATCAGCAAGAATGACCAGTTTTCATTGTGATGTAAATTCCATGTTTTTCTCTATTTGATTGCATATTATTGTGTGATGAGCATTTTTTCCCTACCTTTCATGACGTAGATGACCTGTGGTCACTTTGATGCAGTATCCATCTATCTATATTTTTTTATATGTACGTCTCCTCTTAATATGATGTAGGTCAAAATAGGTTGTATAGATTCTGTATCAAAGAGATCATGAACACCACTGAACTGACCATGTACAGTAAAACCCGGTTAATTGAAAGAGCCTTTGAACCACCTATGGGCTTTTAAATATCCGAATTTAAGACTATCCGCGTGTTGAGTTAATCTAAATTTTTGCCCAATCTAAAACAAACTCAAAATAAACCTAACAAATTGAAATTAAGTGAGCAAGTCAAGGAGTAGTCCCAAGTCAAGGAGTAGTCCCATTTCAATTAACTGGGCTTTGTTGCAGCATTGGCATTACTGGGAACCGAAAATGACGAGAGAGAGAAAAGAGAGAGAGAGAGAGAGAGAGAGAGAGAGAGAGAGAGAGAGAGAGAGAGAGATTTGACCCCAATACCCTGGAGTTACAGGGGCCGCAATTCTTTATTACCCTGCCACAGAAGTAGAAACACTCCAACTTCAAAAGTAGTTCGCTGTGACGCTGTGTTTTTCTATCCGCTTCAATCATGATGTCTTCCATATAAGGTCTATCCCATCAAAATATGCAACACCCAGGCCCAATCTGTCGCCGGGTGACAGATTGGTCCTGGTGTTGAAGACCAATCTGTCGCCTGGGCGACAGATTGGTCCTGGTTTGAAGACCAGTCTGTCGCCGGGCGACAATTGGGCAGGGGCGACAGATTGGTCGTTAACATACGTCTCCTCTTAATATGATGTAGGTCAAAATAGGTTGTATAGATTCTGTATCAAAGAGATCATGAACACCACTGAACTGACCATGTACAGTAAAACCCGGTTAATTGAAAGAGCCTTTGAACCACCGAATTTGAAATTATCAGCGTGTTGAGTTAATCTAAATTTTTGCCCAATCTAAAACAAACTCAAAATAAACTAACAAATTGAAATTAACTGAGCAAGTCAAGGAGTAGTCCCAAGGAATTTCAATTAACTGGGCTTTGTTGCAGCATTGGCATTACGAGGAACCGAAAAGAACGAGAGAGAGAGAGAGAGAGAGAGAGAGAGAGAGAGAGAGAGAGAGAGAGACAGACAGACAGAGACAGACAGACAGACAGACAGACAAGACAGAGACAGAGAGACAGAGAGAGAGAGGGAGCGTGGATGTGGGGTGGGCAGGGGGAAGGGGGTAGCAGAGGTAAGGTGCCAGTTCTCATGCTATCTCAATGTGAATACAGACTCTCAGTGTTTTTATATTGTTTTTGTTTCTAGTTTTTTTTTCTACACTATTTTTTTTTTAGGCATCAGTTGTCGGATCAATGGAGCACCTAAGGCGGCGACTTTTTTTTTTTTTCCCTAAGGCCAAAATCCACCTCTTCATTTTTGGTGCTTCACACTGTCCTCTTCATCTGCCAAAAAGGAAAAAGCGGGAAAAAAACAAAATCAATTTCCACGACTAGCTTTTTGTTTTTTCCCCCTTACAACCAGTCTCTTACACACCATGCATAGTCTGTATGTTCTCTCTCAAAATGGACACATTTTTGCTGATTTTAGTGTTTTGGCATTTGATACAATGTGTCTGGGTTTGTTAATGTTCTAATGTGTGGTGTACTGGCACACTCACTCTGATAATGTCTGTTTAAAAAAAAAAAACGAAGACAGAAAAAAAAGAAAAGACAGGAAGAAGGAAGAAAGAAGAAGAAAGAAGGAAAGAAAAGAAAAAGGAAGAAAGAGAAGAAGAAGAAAGGAAGGAAAAAGGAAGAGAGAAGAAGGAAAGAAAGGAAGGAAGAAAGAGAAGGAAGAGAAAGAAGGAAAGAACACAAAACCGAAAAAGAGTTCGTTACTATGTAAAAACAAACGAAATATCGAAATAAATATACTGCTGTAAACTAATGTAAAACACGATAATCTTCCGGCCTAATTGTGACCAGGTTGAATAGACTGAATACAACAAAGATTTCCTTTCGCCTCCTCCGTTCTCTCCTGTGCGTCCAAACGTTCCCCGAAAGCCTTCCTTGGAACAAAAACATCCCAGAATGACCGAAGGAACGAGCGAACATGGAACGAAAGGATTAATAAATTTTGTGTACTACAATTGTAAGTAGTCTCGCACCTGCCAGTTCCCCAGAAACACCATCCTTACGATGAAGAAGAAAAGATGAAATATTTGGGGAGGGGGGGGGGGGGGGTGGAGCCGCAAGGAGGACATGAGGAAGGACCGTCAGCGAGACAACAAGTATCCGTGAGTGTGTGTGTGTGTGTGTGTGTGTGTGTGTGTGTGTGTGTGTGTGTGTGTGTGTGTGTGTGTCTGTGTGTCTGTGTGTCTGTGTGTGTGATTGAGTGTACGTGTGCTTATGTGCGTGTATGCACGTGCGCGCGCGTACCACTCTACAAGCCTACGAAATCAATCGTCAATGGTCAAAAGCATATACAAGTTAATAAATACTATCCGCAAATATACATAATTCTAGAAAGAATAGGCACAGATACAGTGAATCACGGTCTTCCGCACCCCCACCCCATCCCCGAGAGGAAATGAAATACATAAATAAATGAAAGAATGATTGAAATGATTACTTTAAAACTTGGAAACATGACCTGAAAGTGATTATAAATAACTGTGTAAGAGAGAGAGCCAGCTGCTGGTGAACCGACACAGGCCAACAGAGAACAAGAAGGCAGAGAAAAGCGACAGCGAGCGCCGGAGAAGGGGGGGGGGGGGGGGGGAGGCTGTGGACGGGGTCGGAAGAAGCTGGAAGATGAAGTGAGGTATAAACTAGCTCCTTACGTTGAATTCTTTTTCAAAGATTGATTGCAATGAGAATGCAGACAGTGTCTTTTTAAAAATACTTATGGACGTTTTCCCAACCAATAGAATGAGGTTTATGTATACATATTTTCCACGTGGGCAGAATGAACTGTTCACACCAAACAGAACATCAGTGACTGACAACGTTAGCTTAATATTTGTGTCTACATAAATTTTTTGCTCAATGAAATTCCAAAAATTCTTTACAACTGGACAATTATGGAAAAAATGTTCAATAAAATCCACCTTATCAAACACAATATGAACATTGATTATTTTCTCGTATTTTCATTTTGTTCAACATTTATATTTTTTTTTTAGGGTAAATATTATGTAACACTTTCCAGTGAAGGACTCTAAGTCGCACTTCTTTGGTGGTTTCTTTAGCCCTAGACCAGGCCTGTTTGTCTAGGGTGTAACCAAATTTCCTTTCCCAGAAATAATGGGCCGTTGGTAAATTTGTTACGTTGTGTTTGGATAACATTTTCCTGATGTTCTTTGGCTTTGTATTGAAATGTTTTGCATCACAATCCTGTCGGCTTGTGTAAGGATCTCCTCTCTCTATCTCTCGTTCTCTCAACCTGCAACAACTCTATTTCTTGTTTTAGACTAAGATACTGTTTCTGCACCCCTACATCAGAGGGATTACTGACTAATGCCTTTTCTTTTTCCACAAGCTGTGCGTTTAGACAATATCACGATTTCTTCTTTTGCATGCAAGTGACCTTCCATACTCAGAACAAAAAGTACGAATTTCAACTTTACATAGATCCCACCTTCTTATATAAGACACATCATCAGAAGAATCATTGAGATGCTTATCTAATAAATCGTTCATCTTTGCAACAAACTTAGTATCTTTTTAAAAACTATTGTTAAATCTCCAGTATCCTGGTCCTCTTTCAAAATTACCGTTGTTTAGTTCCGTTATGAGAGCTTTGTGATCTGAATGCGCAACCGTCGTGAGTTCACACGAAACACACAAGGGTAGCATTTCCTCTGACACAAAACAGTAATCCAAACGCCGAGCAATGAAAGGGTTATTCTTGCTCCAGGAGAAATCTTTTTCTTCATTATGAAAAACTTTTTTTCTAGACTAAGAAAACGTGTGCGAGAGGTGCCTGCCAGAAGTGACTATCACAAAAGGAATTGGTACAATAAACCCTCACACCAAATTAGAAGAGAATTGGCCCCAATACCCTGGAGTTACAGGGGCCGCAATTCTTTATTACCCTGCCACAGGAGTAGAAACACTCCAACTTCAAAAGTAGTTCGCTGTGACACTGTGTTTTTCTATCCGCTCAAATATTTCCTCTTCAATCATGATGTCTTCCCTATAAGGTCTATCCCGTCAAAATATGCAACACCCGGGCCCAATCTGTCGCCAGGCGACAGTTTTGGCCTGATGTTGAAGACCAATCTGTCCCCTGGGCGACAGATTGGTCGCGGTTTGAAGACCAATCTGTCGCCGGGCGACAATTGGGCAGGGGCGACAGATTGGTCGTTAACAGTCGCCCCTGCCCAATTTGTCGCCCGGTGACAGATTGGGCCTCAACTCCAGGACCAATTTATCGCCCAGGCGACAGATTGGTCCTCAACACCAGGACCAATCTGTCGCCAATTCTAAGCTTTTGAGGGCGACAGATTGGGTCGCACTTCACTGTCCAATTTGTCGCCCCTTGGCCAATTTGTCGCCAACTTACTTTGCTCTCAATAAGTTGATGTTGGGCCACAGTTTATCTCATTCCAACACTTTCTCTCACTTTAGGAGAAAGTGTTGGGGCTCACTTTCTCTCACTTAAGAAGAAAGTGTGGGATTGAGAGAAAGTGTGGTCCTTCCCCTTTCGCACTTTCTCCCATGTGAGAGAAAGTATGAGGGCGCCCCCACACAATCTCCGATTGTGGAGAAAGTGTCAGAAGTGCCCCATATTTTTATTTATTTATTTATTTTCAATTTCGTTTAGTTTCTTGTCTTTCCTTAACAAATGATAATAAAATCTAATAAAAAGTGATGGAATGAGACAGGAGTTTATTGTTGTTTTTCTATTGAATGGTCAAATTGAGAAATCTTCAGAGTGCATAATCAATCAGAAAAATCAAACATGCAAGTGTCAAGTAATTAAATCAACTAGTTATCAAATCCAAATAATATAATTCACGCTGGAAAGTAGACAAACCCACAAAAAATGTTGCTTATGTTATTTTGGTAAGTTTATATTGACATGGTATTAAACATTGGCCATAAACGTTACCTGTCCAATACTCTCCCTATCGAACGGGGTGACCATGAAGTAGTTCAGTTTATTGTAAAATCCAAATGTTCACTATTTAGGCTGCGTATGCTCTAATGGTATTTTTTATAATATTCACAACCTAGATAACTACTGGTCAGTGCCAAAACCAGTGGTCAGCTTCATGAAAATTTCACGTTTTCACTATTTCACTGCATATTGGTGTGTTATAAACGCTTCTGTACAGTTTACAATATAGATGTCCGGTGGTCAACAAGATTGACCAGTGGTCAGTTTCATGTAGATCTAATATTTTTCTGAGTTCTCTCCATATTGATTTGTTTAATGCTTTGTTTTTTTTACTGTAGAAGACCAGTGGTCTGCAAGAAAGACTTGTGGTCAGTTTTACGTCAATTTCAAATTTTCACTGTCTCATTCTGTATTGATGTGTTATAGGGTGTATATGCTTCTTAAAACGTAGTATGACTAGTGGTTAGCAACAATGACCAGTGACCAGTGTGGAAAACGTAATTGCTTACTGTTTATTATATGAATATTTCTGTGCTTCTTGCAATTTAGATGACCAGTGGTCAGTGACAATGACCAGTGATCAGTTTGATGCCAATTCCATAATTCAAAAAAAAAAAAAATTGACAGACAGAGTGTTGTTGCAGTGGTCAGTGACAATGACCAGTGATCAGTTTGATGCCAATTCCATATTTTAAAAAAATGTTTGACAGACAGAATGTTGTTGTGGTATGGGTGTTTCTCTGCTCCTTACAACGCAGATGACCGGTAATCAGCAAGAATGACCAGTTTTCATTGTGATGTAAATTCCATGTTTTCTCTATTTGATTGCATATTATTGTGTGATGAGCTTCTTTTCTACCTTTTATGACGTAGATGTCCTGTGGTCACTTTGATGCAGTATCTATCTGTATATATTTTTTATATGTACGTCTCCTCTTAATACGATGTAGGTCAAAATAGGTTGTATAGATTCTGTATCAAAGAGATCATGAACACCACTGAACTGACCGTGTACAGAAAAACCCGGTTAATTGAAAGAGCCTTTGAACCACCTATGGACGTTTAATTATCCGAATTTAAAGTTATCTGTGTGTTGAGTTAATCTAAATTTTTGCACAATCTAAAACAAACTCAAAATAAACCTAACACATTGAAATTAACTGAGCAAGTCATGGAGTAGTCCCAAGGAATTTCAATTAACTGGGCTTTGTTGCAGCATTGGCATTACTAGGAACCGAAAAGGACGAGAGAGAGAGAGAGAGAGAGAGAGAGAGAGAGAGAGAGAGAGAGAGGAGAGAGAGAGAGAGAGAGAGAATAGAGACCGTGACTAGGAAGAGCTCTCTGAACATGAGATACAGTCCTTTCCTCCCTCTCTTTCTGACTTTGGCAAGCTCCATTTGTCAAATACCAAATCTGACCTGTCTTGAGGAGCTGTTTTCTTTCTTGAATTCCAAGGTTAAGGACTTCGCCTGGCCACCAGCAAAGGCTGTGTATGTTTCGTCAGGGCAAGCTGTGGTACTTGTTGGTGCTGGCATCAGCATGCAAAACTGCAATCATGAGGAGACAGACACCAGGATCGTGATTCATGTGGTTCATGCATTGGAGTATGGTGCAAAGACTATTCAGGAGCTAACTCTGGACACTGATAGTGTTGTCATCCTTGCAAGCGTAGTCTATGATCTGACTGCAGTCCAGCCCCTGGCTGACATTTGGGTGGCTTTTGGCATGGGCACGAATTACAGGTTCTACCACATCAACGCCATCTGTGCAAGCTTTGGAGAGCCATGATCACGTGCATTACCTGTGTTTCAGCTAGTTTCAGATTGTAACGCAACCTCTGCCTTTAATGGCAGGGGCACGAAGTCTGCTTGGCACGCTTGGCAGGTCACGTTTGGCCAATCATCCCTTCCAGAAGCTGGATGCTGACGATAATGCTTTCAAGAAATTGGAGCGACAGTCATTCTGTAAGACAAAACTAGCCCCCAAGATTCTGTCAATGAGATCAGAAGGGAACTCTTCTGTCAGAAGAATCGGGCAATGGACAAACTGCCACCCGCCAAAGATGCACCACTCCAGCATGGCCGGCGTACAGTGTATCAAGCAGGAATCTAGACAACCAGCACACAAACATAGCAAGTGGTTCCTTCGCCCCAAGATTTTGTTGATCGAAGATACCGGAGACATGGAAACCAGTTTAGGCGACAATTCCAATGGTTTCCAGAGCGTTCAGAGAGCTGATCAAATGTTCATGCAATGGTGAGTGCTCAGACTGCACATGTGCGAAAGCGAACCTGGACTGTTCACCACTTTGCAAGCGCAAATAACCGAAAAGGTTGTGATCATATACAAAACCAGTACATCAGTACATAGTCCAAACAAACAGTGCAGAAATGTTAACCAGCATACATAAACCTATACATTTATACATGTTAATACATATATAAAGCAAACAGATGTACATGCATAAATACGAACAACATGTGCGAGCACACACCACACACACACACACACACACACACACACACACATACACCGCCTGAACCAATGTTCTAACGGTATGGCGCGCGGCGCGCGCGCGTGCTGTGTGTGTGGTGTGTGTGTGTGTTGTGGGGGTGTGTGTGTGTGTGTGTGTGTGTGGTGTCCCCGCGCGCTCGTGAGCGGGCGGCCCATGTGTGTGTGTCGATGTATGCAGAGTGTGCAGACATGTGCGTGTGTGTGCCTGTGTATGCGTGTGTGATCTGTGAGCTTGTATGAGCATGCTCCTGCATGCATGCATGCGTGTGCATGTTCTTCATACACGGTTATGTATGTACGTCTGTGTATATGGGTGTACAAGCATGTGTGTGTACGTGTACTTGTGTGTGCGTGTGTTGTACTCACGCGCGTGTGCATTTGTGTGTGTGTGTGTGTGTGTGTGTGTGTGTGTGTGTGGTGTGTGTGTTGTGTGTGTGTGTGTGTGTGTGTGTGTGCGCGCGCGCGCGCGCGCATTTCATTAATCGTGAGGAATGAATGTTCATCATATGACATGGTACTGATCATCAGTAGTTCTACTGCTACGACTTCTGCTACTGCTGCTGCTGCTACTGCTGCTGCTACAACAACAACAACTACTATTACTATTACACTACTACTACTATTGATGATGGGTTTCTCCCGTCGTATCGACGGATGCTTAGGCAGATGCGGGTCCTCATGCGGGAAAGAAGACCAATTCCAGAGGCACAAAATCGTCCACAGATGCTGCATGGAATGGAGTCCTGCAAGGATGGGCCCTGTTTTTGTACTCCCAGTTCTTATAGAAAAGGGAGTACTTTAGAATGGGAATGAAGAAATGCTGTCTGTGTGTCTGTCTGTCTGTCTGTCTGTCCGTGGTCAAAATGTGTTCCACTCGCTCCAGACAAAACTACTGGGCCAATCTTTCTGAAAATTTGTAGGTATGTTCATTATGGGCCACAGATGATGCCCTATGTATTAGTTTACCGCTATAGCCGTTACTAACGGCTGTAACGGCCTATTCTTTGTGGAATATCTCAGTACTTGGCCAATTTATAAGCGGTTTGGATGATCTCGTGACATATCGGAGCCTCTGTCCATATTAAGTGATGTAATGCTGGAAATGGATTAAACAACCGTTAAAAACCGTTATTCTGCCGTTATTTCTTATATATAGGTGGATTTTAATGAAATTTGGTATATAGAAAGGTTATCACACACAAATGGCACTTCTATGTAGTGTTTCAAAATTTGACCGTTAAAAACCGTTATTTTTGACATATTGTCCGATGTGGATGAAATTTGGTATGTACACAGCTTTAGCCCAGTGAGGACTAAAATACCAGTTTCAAAAGTGTACATCGGTTAAATAACCGTTAAACCGTTATTGTCCGATTTGGATGAAATTTGATATGTACACAAGCTTTAGCCCAGTGAGGACTAAAATACCGGTTTCAAAAGTGTATATCGGTTATATAGCCGTTAAACCGTTATTTTGCCGTTATTTTTTATATATTGGTGGGTTTTAACGAAATTTTGTATATAGAAAGGTTATCACACACAAATGGCACTTCCATGTAGTGTTTGAAAATCTGACCGTTAAAAAACCATTATTCTTGACGTATTGTCCGATTTGGATGAAATTTGGTATGTACACAGGCTTTAGCCCAGTGAGGACTAAAATACCAGTTTCAAAAGTGTACATCGGTTAAATAACCGTTAAACCGTTATTTTGCCTGTATTTCTTATCTCACAAAGCACTTGGCCGATTTATAAGCGGTTTGGGAAAACTGGGAGTACGTTTATATGCTTCGCATCTTGTCTCCTATTCCTCTTGTCCTCCTCCTGCCCCTCCTCCTGCTCCGCCACTCGACTGCCGGCTGCTGCTGCTGCTACTACTACCTCTACCCGACGACACGACGACGACGAACACCACCACCACCCCCACACCACGACACTACCTACTGACGACGACGACGACGACGAACCACCACCACCACCACCACCACCACCACTACTACTGCTACTACTACTACTACTACTACTGCTGCTGTGCCCTACTATATACCTCGAGAGGCACCACACACCCCCCACCACTACTACGCTACATACTACTACTACTGCTGCTGCTGCTGCTGCTGCTGCTATCAGCAACAACGAAAACAATAGCAATAATGATAACGATGATGGTGATGATAATGACTGCAGTGAAAATAAAACAATAGTGATGAATGTAGGGCCTAATACTAGCTGGGATGAAATTCTACTACTACAACTAATAATGATAATATACTGCTACTGCGGCTGCGCCTGCTGCTGCTGCCTCAGCTATTGATAGTAATGATAATGATGATAATAATGCTACTATCACTACAACTACTACTTGTACTGATGATGATAAAAACAAACAACAATATAACAATAATAATAATAACAATAACAATAATAATAATGATGATGATGATGATGACGACGACACGACGACGACGATGATGATAGTAATAATAATAGTAATAATAAAATATCGATAATGCTAATAATGAAAAATAGCAATAGAAGAGAAGGACCAACTGAACATAGAGTGTTTTTACGCGCAGATCCGAGTGAGATCATCAATGGACGAACAGGCATACCACATCCCCCTCCCTCACCTCACCCCCTCTACCACAGCACATGGAACACATGACACGCATAACTATACAGACCATTGACTACACCCACCGCCCCCTTCCCACATGAACACGTATCTGTGGATCGGGCACGAGACAAGCATCTCATTCTCTTCATCCACCCACATTGCATAGCCATGGGCATCAGAAACCCAGGGTTCCCCAGGCTGTGGTCCCATGAATCTGAGATGTAGCGCAGTGCTTGTGTCTTTCATGGCGTAGCGAGCACCAACGCATCACCATTAAAAATGATTTCATAAACAGATAAATCCATGGTTCTATGGAAAATTGACATCAACTGTTCCCGACACACACACACACACACACACACACACACACACACACACCACACCACACGACACGCACGCACGCACGCACGCACGCACGCACGCACGCGCACGCACGCACCACACACACACACACACACCGCGAGCGCGCGCGCGCGCGCCGCGTGCACTGAGTGTAAGAGAGGCAATTGTCGCTCTTTCGTGTGCTTCATCAGTGTGGGACTACATCCCCTTTACCGCATTACCTGCTTTCTAGCTCCCCCCCCCCCCCCACACACAACACACACACCACCCCCACCCCCTCCATTTTTCTGGTCCTGAGAATAATCATTATTATTCTAACGCACCAATGAAAAAAAAATAATATATATATATACGTGTATATATGTATATGTATATATATATGTATATATAT
>JAMYXO010000403.1:0-22500 GCA_033310375.1 Conus canariensis | reverse complement strand
CTGTAGATGGATTGCCATTAAACAAATTAGTATTTGTTTTTAACTGTTGTAAATGGACATACAGCATTGGATTCACAGAAAAATCAGAAGGTTTATTACCTTCAAATTGATAGATGCCTTCTCTTGTGCTAAATTTATAATCTTTGTAGCCCAAGATTTTAGCTACGCCTTTAGGGAAAGTGTACTCTCTTTTTTCTTCTAGTGGAAAATTCATAGTAATTCTAAGGTTTGCCTCGTTAATTGTTAACAATATGCCAGATTTGTTAAGTGCTTCTTTTAACCCGTTCGCTGCTTGAAGCTGCTTGAAAATGTTACAAACAAAGGCTTTCCCAGTGCCAGGGAAATCTAATGATTTGGGGGTAATAATTAACAAAAAATTCTAGCTCAGAAACTGCAAAAGATATAACAATGAAATATATATGATTTTTGAAGGAAATTGAATGAAGATTTTGAATCTGGGCTTCTTTTGTTTTAATTTTGATAATAAAAAAGTATTTAGACAATTAGATTTGGATAGATTTTTTTGCACGATCAAAAGCATATGTATTTACCACTACATCTTCACATCCAAACAAGAACACAAAGCAAAAAAGTTGAAAATAAAGTTTGTATTGTCACACTACACCTGTAAATGAAAGTAAAACAGTTTAGAAGTCTATCAAGACGCTCACACTCTATGCAGACAGGTCAGTCCACGACCACGCCCCTCTCTCCCCACCACGCCCCCTTGCTGGACTTCAACCCTCTCTTTCACTGCTCCTCTTCCCCTACCTTTCCCTCTGCCCTGTGCCGCGCCGCGAGCAGGCCGCGCTCCCCTCTCACGCTGACTACCACGTCACTGACCACTAGCACGCAGTGCAGAGTACACACTAGGCGAGCTCGTTCGACGCTGGCAAACCAGTCAGCTGAACACACATTGAGGTCACACAGCCCGACACAATAACTGACGAATACGGTTGGCAATTCCATCACTATCATCATCTCACCTTCATGCTCGAGTGAGTCGTTGAATAAAAGATTATTGTCTTTGTCAAAAATCATTAGCAGAGCCTGCTCAGCTGTGTAAATACGTTGATTTGGTCGCTGCGCTTGTCGAAGGTTGCGCCGCCATCTTTGCAAGCGAGACGAAGTGCTGGCTGGTCATCCAGTCAGTGATGAGAATAAATGGGCTTTCCCCTCACGTGTGGTCATTTACATATCATTTTAATACTACAGACATATAAGGCTTACTACGCACACTCTATTTAAGTCCGTTGATAGAAATAGTAACGAATGAAAATTCAAGAAAAATGCATGACGTCAGTGGACGGCCCATAGGCACTGGGAAAGCATTTTTAATGCGGCGTCAGCTGACGGCTTAAAGGCACTCTATGGGTTAAAGAACAAAAGTTGTAATAACCATCAGGTATTTGTATATGGCTTATTTGATTGCCTTGCTCGTCATCAACATTAATCCAGTTCAGTTAAAGAACAGGTTTGAAGAATTAATTACTGATCTTTTTGAGCGTCTAACTATGCGAGAAAGCGTAAAGCGGGCCGTTAGCAAAATACCAGATTCTTGGCCCCAACCAGTTGTAAAGTTGTTTGCTATTTTAGTTGATAATATGGCTCCTGAAGATGCTAATCTGACTGTTTCTACCAGCCCTGAAGGAGTAGCTATTCACTTTTACGATTAGAAAAGACTATGAATAATAAACAATAGCTGAATTTACATTGTTAGTTATAGAAAGTACTTTTTAAGTTAAGCGCAAGTAAATTACAAGTTAAGTGCAAAAAAAATTATAAGTTCTAGTTAAGTACTAGTTAGGTTCTTAAGTAAGTACTAGTTAGGTTCTTAAGTAAGTTCTAGTTAGGTTCTTAAAGTAAGTACTAGTTAGGTTCTTAAGTAAGTACTAGTTGGGTTCTTAAGTTAAGTACAAGTCAAGTTAATCTTTTAAAGTTCTCCAATGTCCTACAGCATATGAAAACTCAGGGCTAACGTAAGTTCTCTTGTTATTGTTAGAGACTAGTGATTTCTTATTAACTGCAGTTGTGTTTACTTGATGAAGAGTAGAGCGCAGATTAACGTTTGTGTGATGAAATACTTTGTTTTCAAAGAGAGCCTGCTTGTAGTTGTCGTGAGTTATATTTTTTTTGACAACTTCTTTACTTATGCCCTTAGCTTTTTTCGTTACAGAAGTCTGGCTGGCAACGCTATACATCTTCGATCGTAAGCCAACATATTCTTGTATAACTGCCCCATTAAGTTCATCCTTCATCTTTCCAATCACTTTCTTGTTCACAGTTGAATGTAGAGGTGAATCTTTAGGATAGTCACATGTGTCGTACCACCCATCAGCTCCTTTAGCTACTTCTGTTTCTAAATCCTTATAGAAGTCTTCAGTTGGGATGTCCAGAATAAAACTATCGGTGTCTGTGTAAAGAACTCTTGATTCTGGGTACAGCGGCTTAAAGTAGTCGTATAGAAATTCTAACATTAATAACTTCGACAGCTCTAGCACGGTGAAGCCGATAAACACCGGCTTGTCCAACTTCACACTCAGTTTCTTCATCATAATGCCAACCAGGCTGAAAGTTAAATCTCTCAAAGTTAAATCTCTCAAAGTTAAAATCTCTCAAAGTTAAAATCCCCCAAAGTTAAAATCTCTCAAAGTTAAATCTCTCAAAGTTAAATCTCTCAAAGTTAAATCCCTCAAAGTTAAGTCTCTCAGGCCAAAGTTAAATCTCTTAAAGTTAAATCTCTTAAAGTTAAATCCCCAGGCCAAAGTTAAATCCTCCGGGCTAAAGTTAAATCTCTCAGAGTTAAATCTCTCAAGTTAAATCCCTCAGGCCGAAGTTAAATCCCTTAAAGTTAATCCCTCAGGCCGAAGTTAAATCCCTCAAAGTTAATCCCTCAGGCCGAAGTTAAATCCCCCAAAGTTAAATCTCTTAAAGTTAAATCCCCCAGGCCAAAGTTAAAATCTCTCAAAGTTAAAATCTCTCAAAGTTAAAATCCCTCAAAGTTAAAATCCCTCAAAGTTAAAATCTCTTAAAGTTAAATTCCCAAAGTTAAATCCCCCAAAGTTAAGTCCCCCAAAGTTAAATTCCCAAAGTTAAATCCCCCAAGTTAGTTAGTCAGCTGAAGCCATTCTCTTAAGCTGAAGCCATTCTCCTACGCCCAAAGTTAAACTCTCTGGAGTTATTCTCTCAGACTAAAGTTAAACTCTCAGGGCTGAAGGCAGTCGGTAGTTAGTAGTCAGTAGTCCCTCCTAGCCCAAAGTTAACTCTCTCACAGCTAAATCTTCCAGGCCCGAAGTTAACTCTCTCAAACGCTAACTTTCTTAAAGTTAACTCTCTCAAAGCTAACTCTTCCAGGCTAAAGTCGCCTCCCAGGCTCAAAGCTAACTCTTCCAGGCTAAAGTTGTCTTCCAGAATACAGTTGTTCTTTCAGGCTAAAGTCGTCTTCCAGAATACAGTTGTTCTTCCAGGCTAAAGCTAACTCTCTCAAAGCTAAATCTCCCAGGCTGAAGTTAATCTTTCAAGTTAAATCTCCCAGGCGAAAGTTAAATCTCTCAGGCTGAAGTTAAATCTTCCAGGCTAACTCTCTCAGGCTGAAGTTAAATCTTCCAGGCTAACTCTCTCAGGCTGAAGTTAAACCTTCCAGGCTAAAGTTGTTCCTTTAGGCTGAAGTTGTCTTCCAGGCTGAAGTTGTCTTCCGGGCTAAAGTTGTTCCTTCAGGCCAAAGTTAAATCTCTCAGAGTTAAATCCTCCAGGCTAAAGTTAAATCTCTCAAAGTTAAATCCTCTCAGAGTTAAGTCTCTCAGAGTTAAATCTCCCAGAGTTAAATCCTCCGGGCTCAAGTTAAATCTCTCAGGCTAAAGTTAAATCTCTCAGAGTTAAATCTCTCAGAGTTAAATCCTCCGGGCTAAAGTTAAATCTCCCAGAGTTAAATCCTCCGGGCTCAAGTTAAATCTCTCAGGCTAAAGTTAAATCTCTCAGGCTAAAGTTAAATCCTCCAGGCTAAAGTTAAATTTCTCAGAGTTAAATCTCTCAGAGTTAAATTTCTCAGAGTTAACTCTCTCAGAGTTAAATCTCTCAGAGTTAACTCTCTCAGAGTTAAATCTCTCAGGCTAAAGTTAAATCTCTCAGAGTTAACTCTCTCAGGCTGAAGTTAATCTTTCAAGTTAAATCTCTCAGGCTCAAGTTAAATCTCTCAGAGTTAAATCTCTCAGGCTAAAGTTAAATCTCTCAGAGTTAAATCTCTCAGGCTAAAGTTAAATCTCTCAGAGTTAAATCTCTCAGGCTAAAGTTAAATCTCCCAGGCTGAAGTTAAATCTCTCAGAGTTAAATCCTCCAGGCTAAAGTTAAATCTCTCAAAGTTAAATCTCCCAGGCTAACGTTAAATCTCTCAGAGTTAAATCCTCCGGGCTAAAGTTAAATCTCTCAGGCTAAAGTTAACTCTCTCAGAGTTAAATTTCTCAGAGTTAACTCTCTCAGAGTTAAATTTCTCAGAGTTAACTCTCTCAGAGTTAAATTTCTCAGAGTTAACTCTCTCAGAGTTAAATCTCTCAGGCTAAAGTTAAATCTCTCAGAGTTAAATCTCTCAGGCTAAAGTTAAATCTCTCAGAGTTAAATCTCTCAGGCTAAAGTTAAACCTCTCAGAGTTAAATCTCTCAGGCTAAAGTTAAATCTCTCAGAGTTAAATCTCTCAGGCTAAAGTTAAATCTCTCAGGCTAAAGTTAAATCTCTCAAAGTTAAATCTCTCAGGCTAAAGTTGTCTTCCGGGCTGAAGTTAAATCTCTCAAAGTTAAATCTCCCAGGCTAAAGCTGTCTTCCAGGCTAAAGTTGTTCTTCCAGAATACAGTTGTTCTTCCGGGCTAACTCTCCCAGGCCAAAGCTGTCTTCCAGGCTAAAGTTGTTCTTTCAGGCTAAAGTTAAATCTCCCAGAGTTAAATCCTCCGGGCTAAAGTTAAACCTCTCAAAGTTAAATCCTCCGGGCTAAAGTTAAATCTCTCAAAGCTAAATCTCTCAAAGTTAAACCTCTTAAAGTTAAACCTCCCCAAGCTGAAGCCATTCTCCCAGGCTAAAGTTAAATCTCCCAGGCTGAAGTTAAATCTCTCAGAGTTAAATCTCCCAGAGTTAAATCTCCCAGAGTTAAATCCTCTCTCAAAGTTAAATCTCCCAGAGTTAAATCTCCCAAAGTTAAATCTCTCAGAGTTAAATCCTCCAGAGTTAAATCTCCCAGAGTTAAATCTCTCAGGCTAAAGTTAAATCCTCTCAGAGTTAAATCTCCCAGAGTTAAATCCTCCAGAGTTAAATCCTCCGGGCTAAAGTTAAATCTCTCAGAGTTAAATATCTCAGAGTTAAATCTCTCAGAGTTAAATCCTCTCAGAGTTAAATCTCTCAGAGTTAAATCCTCGCAGAGTTAAATCTCTCAGAGTTAAATCCGCTGGGCTAAAGTTAAATCTCTCAGAGTTAAATCCTCCCAGAGTTAAATCCTCTCAGAGTTAAATCTCTCAGAGTTAAATCCTCTCAGAGTTAAATCTCTCAGAGTTAAATCCTCGCAGAGTTAAATCTCTCAGAGTTAAATCCTCCGGGCTAAAGTTAAATCTCTCAGAGTTAAATCTCTCAGAGTTAAATCTCTCAGAGTTAAATCTCTCAAAGTTAAATCCTCCAGGCTAAAGTTAAATCTCTCAGAGTTAAACCCTCCGGGCTAACGTTAAATCTCTCAAAGTTAAATCCTCCAGAGTTAAATCTCTCAAGTTAAATCCTCCAGGCTAAAGTTAAATTTCTCAAGTTAAATCTCTCAAAGTTAAAGTTAAATCTCTCAGAGTTAAATCCTCCAGGCTAAAGTTAAATCTCTCAAAGTTAAATCTCTCAGGCTAACGTTAAATCTCTCAGGCTAACGTTAAATCCTCCAGGCTAAAGTTAAATCCTCCAGGCTAAAGTTAAATCTCTCAGAGTTAAATCCGCCGGGCTAAAGTTAAATCTCTCAGAGTTAAATCTCTCAAAGTTAAATCCTGCAGGCTAAAGTTAAATCCTCCAGGCTAAAGTTAAATCTCTCAAAGTTAAATCTCTCAGGCTCAAGTTAAATCCTCCAGGCTAAAGTTAAATCTCTCAGGCTCAAGTTAAATCCTCCAGGCTAAAAGTTAAATCTCTCAGGCTCAAGTTAGATCTCTCAAAGTTAAATCTCTCAAAGTTAAATCTCTCAGAGTTAAATCCTCCAGGCCAAAGTTAAATCTCTCAGAGTTAAATCTCTCAGAGTTAAATCTCTCAAGTTAAATCTCTCAAAGTTAAATCCTCCAGGCTCAGTTAAATCCTCCAGGCTCAGTTAAATCCTCCAGGCTCAGTTAAATCCTCCAGGCTCAGTTAAATCTCTCAAAGTTAAATCTCTCAAAGTTAAATCCTCCAGGCTCAGTTAAATCCTCTAGGCTCAAGTTAAATCTCTCAAAGTTAAATCTCTCAAAGTTAAATCCTCCAGGCTAAGTTAAATCCTCTAGGCTCAAGTTAAATCTCTCAAAGTTAAATTTCTCAAGTTAAATCTCTCAGAGTTAAATCCTCCGGGCTAAAGTTAAATCTCTCAAGTTAAATCTCTCAAGTTAAATCTCTCAAAGTTAAATCTCTCAGAGTTAAATTTTTCAAGTTAAATCTCTCAGAGTTAAGCCCTCCGGGCTAAAGTTAAATCTCTCAAGTTAAATCTCTCAAAGTTAAATCTCTCAGAGTTAAATTTCTCAAGTTAAATTTCTCAAGTTAAATCTCTCAAAGTTAAAGTTAAATCTCTCAGAATTAAATCCTCCAGGCCAAAGTTAAATCTCTCAGGCTCAAGTTAAATCTCTCAGAGTTAAATCTCTCAAAGTTAAAGTTAAATCTCTCTGACTGAAGCCAAAAAAAAATAATTACTACCATCAATAATCACCTGGGTTCAGTTGTCAGTTGTCAGTTGTCAGTTGTCAGCCAGGCCATTTGGGCCAAATAAAAACGTCAATCATCTGTCGCTAAATCTAGGCCGATAAACAACGTTTAATTAATTAATTAATTTCGGTCAAATAAAATTATCTCCGATATTTAAAATATGTATAGTTTAAAATTTATATACTAACGTTGTTAAATTTTAAACTATACATATTTTAAATATCGGAGATAATTTTTATTTGACCGAAATTAATTAATTAATTAAACGTTGTTTATCGGCCTAGATTTAGCGACAGATGATTGACGTTTTTATTTGGCCCAAATGGCCTGGCTGACAACTGACAACTGACAACTGACAACCCAGGTGATTATTGATGGTAGTAATTATTTTTTTTTGGCTTCAGTCAGAGAGATTTAACTTTAACTTTGAGAGATTTAACTCTGAGAGATTTAACTTGAGCCTGAGAGATTTAACTTTGGCCTGGAGGATTTAACTCTGAGAGATTTAACTTTAACTTTGAGAGATTTAACTTGAGAAATTTAACTTGAGAAATTTAACTCTAGAGATTTAACTTTGAGAGATTTAACTTGTGAGATTTAACTTTAGCCCGGAGGGCTTAACTCTGAGAGATTTAACTTGAGAAATTTAACTCTGAGAGATTTAACTTTGAGAGATTTAACTTGAGAGATTTAACTTTAGCCTGGAGGATTTAACTCTGAGAGATTTAACTTGAGAAATTTAACTTTGAGAGATTTAACTTGAGCCTAGAGGATTTAACTTAGCCTGGAGGATTTAACTTTGAGAGATTTAACTTTGAGAGATTTAACTTGAGCCTAGAGGATTTAACTGAGCCTGGAGGATTTAACATTGAGAGATTTAACTTTGAGAGATTTAACTGAGCCTGGAGGATTTAACTGAGCCTGGAGGATTTAACTGAGCCTGGAGGATTTAACTTTGAGAGATTTAACTTGAGAGATTAACTCTGAGAGATTTAACTCTGAGAGATTTAACTTTGGCCTGGAGGATTTAACTCTGAGAGATTTAACTTTGAGAGATTTAACTTTGAGAGATCTAACTTGAGCCTGAGAGATTTAACTTTTAGCCTGGAGGATTTAACTTGAGCCTGAGAGATTTAACTTTAGCCTGGAGGATTTAACTTGAGCCTGAGAGATTTAACTTTGAGAGATTTAACTTTAGCCTGGAGGATTTAACTTTAGCCTGCAGGATTTAACTTGAGAGATTTAACTTGAGAATTTAACTTTAGCCCGGCGGATTTAACTCTGAGAGATTTAACTTTAGCCTGGAGGATTTAACTTTAGCCTGGAGGATTTAACGTTAGCCTGAGAGATTTAACGTTAGCCTGAGAGATTTAACTTTGAGAGATTTAACTTTAGCCTGGAGATTTAACTCTGAGAGATTTAACTTTAACTTTGAGAGATTTAACTTGAGAAATTTAACTTTAGCCTGGAGGATTTAACTTGAGAGATTTAACTCTGGAGGATTTAACTTTGAGAGATTTAACGTTAGCCCGGAGGGTTTAACTCTGAGAGATTTAACGTTAGCCTGGAGGATTTAACTTTGAGAGATTTAACATCTTGAGAGATTTAACTCTGAGAGATTTAACTCTGAGAGATTTAACTTTAGCCCGGAGGGATTTAACTCTGAGAGATTTAACTCTGCGAGGATTTAACTCTGAGAGATTTAACTCTGAGAGGATTTAACTCTGAGAGATTTAACTCTGAGAGGATTTAACTCTGGGAGGATTTAACTCTGAGAGATTTAACTTTAGCCCGGCGGATTTAACTCTGAGAGATTTAACTCTGCGAGGATTTAACTCTGAGAGATTTAACTCTGAGAGGATTTAACTCTGAGAGATTTAACTCTGGAGATTTAACTTTGGCCGGAGGATTTAACTCTGAGAGATTTAACTTTAGCCCGGAGGATTTAACTCTGGAGGATTTAACTCTGGAGATTTAACTCTGAGAGGATTTAACTTTAGCCTGAGAGATTTAACTCTGGGAGATTTAACTCTGAGGATTTAACTCTGAGAGATTTAACTTTGGGAGATTTAACTCTGGGAGATTTAACTTTGAGAGAGGATTTAACTCTGGAGATTTAACTCTGGGAGATTTAACTCTGAGAGATTTAACTTCAGCCTGGGAGATTTAACTTTAGCCTGGGAGAATGGCTTCAGCTTGGGGAGCTTTAACTTTAAGAGGTTTAACTTTGAGAGATTTAGCTTTGAGAGATTTAACTTTAGCCCGGAGGATTTAACTTTGAGAGGTTTAACTTTAGCCCGGAGGATTTAACTCTGGGAGATTTAACTTTAGCCTGAAAGAACAACTTTAGCCTGGAAGACAGCTTTGGCCTGGGAGAGTTAGCCCGGAAGAACAACTGTATTCTGGAAGAACAACTTTAGCCTGGAAGACAGCTTTAGCCTGGGAGATTTAACTTTGAGAGATTTAACTTCAGCCCGGAAGACAACTTTAGCCTGAGAGATTTAACTTTGAGAGATTTAACTTTAGCCTGAGAGATTTAACTTTAGCCTGAGAGATTTAACTCTGAGAGATTTAACTTTAGCCTGAGAGATTTAACTCTGAGAGGTTTAACTTTAGCCTGAGAGATTTAACTCTGAGAGATTTAACTTTAGCCTGAGAGATTTAACTCTGAGAGATTTAACTTTAGCCTGAGAGATTTAACTCTGAGAGAGTTAACTCTGAGAAATTTAACTCTGAGAGAGTTAACTCTGAGAAATTTAACTCTGAGAGAGTTAACTCTGAGAAATTTAACTCTGAGAGAGTTAACTTTAGCCTGAGAGATTTAACTTTAGCCCGGAGGATTTAACTCTGAGAGATTTAACGTTAGCCTGGGAGATTTAACTTTGAGAGATTTAACTTTAGCCTGGAGGATTTAACTCTGAGAGATTTAACTTCAGCCTGGGAGATTTAACTTTAGCCTGAGAGATTTAACTCTGAGAGATTTAACTTTAGCCTGAGAGATTTAACTCTGAGAGATTTAACTTTAGCCTGAGAGATTTAACTCTGAGAGATTTAACTTGAGCCTGAGAGATTTAACTTGAAAGATTAACTTCAGCCTGAGAGAGTTAACTCTGAGAGATTTAACTTTAGCCTGAGAGATTTAACTCTGAGAGAGTTAACTCTGAGAGATTTAACTCTGAGAGAGTTAACTCTGAGAAATTTAACTCTGAGAGATTTAACTCTGAGAAATTTAACTTTAGCCTGGAGGATTTAACTTTAGCCTGAGAGATTTAACTTTAGCCTGAGAGATTTAACTTGAGCCCGGAGGATTTAACTCTGGGAGATTTAACTTTAGCCCGGAGGATTTAACTCTGAGAGATTTAACTCTGAGAGATTTAACTTTAGCCTGAGAGATTTAACTTGAGCCCGGAGGATTTAACTCTGGGAGATTTAACTCTGAGAGACTTAACTCTGAGAGGATTTAGCTTTGAGAGATTTAACTTTAGCCTGGAGGATTTAACTCTGAGAGATTTAACTTTGGCCTGAAGGAACAACTTTAGCCCGGAAGACAACTTCAGCCTGGAAGACAATTTCAGCCTAAAGGAACAACTTTAGCCTGGAAGATTTAACTTCAGCCTGAGAGAGTTAGCCTGGAAGATTTAACTTCAGCCTGAGAGAGTTAGCCTGGAAGATTTAACTTCAGCCTGAGAGATTTAACTTTCGCCTGGGAGATTTAACTTGAAAGATTAACTTCAGCCTGGGAGATTTAGCTTTGAGAGAGTTAGCTTAGCCTGGAAGAACAACTGTATTCTGGAAGACGACTTTAGCCTGAAAGAACAACTGTATTCTGGAAGACAACTTTAGCCTGGAAGAGTTAGCTTTGAGCCTGGGAGACGACTTTAGCCTGGAAGTGTTAGCTTTGAGAGAGTTAACTTTAAGAAAGTTAGCGTTGAGAGAGTTAACTTCGGGCCTGGAAGATTTAGCTGTGAGAGAGTTAACTTTGGGCTAGGAGGGACTACTGACTACTAACTACCGACTGCCTTCAGCCCTGAGAGTTTAACTTTAGTCTGAGAGAATAACTCCAGAGAGTTTAACTTTGGGCGTAGGAGAATGGCTTCAGCTTAAGAGAATGGCTTCAGCTGACTAACTAACTTGGGGGATTTAACTTTGGGAATTTAACTTTGGGGGACTTAACTTTGGGGGATTTAACTTTGGGAATTTAACTTTAAGAGATTTTAACTTTGAGGGATTTTAACTTTGAGGGATTTTAACTTTGAGAGATTTTAACTTTGAGAGATTTTAACTTTGGCCTGGGGGATTTAACTTTAAGAGATTTAACTTTGGGGGATTTAACTTCGGCCTGAGGGATTAACTTTGAGGGATTTAACTTCGGCCTGAGGGATTAACTTTAAGGGATTTAACTTCGGCCTGAGGGATTTAACTTGAGAGATTTAACTCTGAGAGATTTAACTTTAGCCCGGAGGATTTAACTTTGGCCTGGGGATTTAACTTTAAGAGATTTAACTTTAAGAGATTTAACTTTGGCCTGAGAGACTTAACTTTGAGGGATTTAACTTTGAGAGATTTTAACTTTGGGGGATTTTAACTTTGAGAGATTTTAACTTTGAGAGATTTAACTTTGAGAGATTTAACTTTCAGCCTGGTTGGCATTATGATGAAGAAACTGAGTGTGAAGTTGGACAAGCCGGTGTTTATCGGCTTCACCGTGCTAGAGCTGTCGAAGTTATTAATGTTAGAATTTCTATACGACTACTTTAAGCCGCTGTACCCAGAATCAAGAGTTCTTTACACAGACACCGATAGTTTTATTCTGGACATCCCAACTGAAGACTTCTATAAGGATTTAGAAACAGAAGTAGCTAAAGGAGCTGATGGGTGGTACGACACATGTGACTATCCTAAAGATTCACCTCTACATTCAACTGTGAACAAGAAAGTGATTGGAAAGATGAAGGATGAACTTAATGGGGCAGTTATACAAGAATATGTTGGCTTACGATCGAAGATGTATAGCGTTGCCAGCCAGACTTCTGTAACGAAAAAAGCTAAGGGCATAAGTAAAGAAGTTGTCAAAAAAAATATAACTCACGACAACTACAAGCAGGCTCTCTTTGAAAACAAAGTATTTCATCACACAAACGTTAATCTGCGCTCTACTCTTCATCAAGTAAAACACCTCCAAAGAAATCCAGACGCCAAGAAAAGATGGACAAGATCAGGGTCCAAAAGAAAAACCTCAAGATGCAAATGAAGACCGCACTGCCAGCTGAAAAACAAGGCTTGGAAAAACTGTGGAAAGACCTGAAAGAAAAACACAGTGCCCTCAGCAAAGCGGAATCTGCGAGGAAGAGGAAGAGCAAAAAGAAGAAGACACAAGAGCGCTTCTTCAGAGACCCCTTCCAGTTTGCCAGAACACTGTTTGAGCAGCCAAAATCTGGGACCCTAAGTGTGGACAAAGGAGTTCTTGAGCAGCATCTGAGGAAAACATACTCTGACCCACAGAGCAAAGCACCACTCGACATTCAAGGTCTGGTGTGGCCAACCAACCCTGAGGAACAGTTCAATGGCAAGCCTCCAACGTTGGCGGAAATCAAGAAGGTGGTCGACAAAGCCAGAGCCAAATCATCACCAGGGCCAAACGGAATACCTTACCAGCTTTACAAGAAATGTCCCAAGGTGCTGGAGTGGCTCCACAGGCTGCTGCGATCGGCTTGGAGAAACCAGAAGATCAGCGGCCAGTGGATGACGGCAGATGGTGTGTACATCCCCAAAGAGCAAAACTCAAGTGACATTAGCCAGTTCAGGCCAATATCACTACTGAACGTCGAAGGGAAAATCTTCTTCTCTGTCATGGCAGCAAGGCTGACCAAGTACCTGATGGAAAACAAGTACTTGGATGTGTCAGTCCAGAAAGGTGACATCCCAGGCGTGGCTGGCTGTGTAGAACACGCCACAATGATCTGGGACGCAATCCAAAAAGCAAAAACAGAAAAGAGAGACCTGGACGTAGTGTGGCTTGATCTGGCAAACGCATATGGATCTGTGCCCCATGAGATGATACAGTTGGCTCTTGAGATGTACCATGTGCCAAAGAACATCCGCGACATGCTCAAGAAGTACTTCAATGGCTTCTCAATGCGGTTCTCTACCAAGGAGTACACAACAGACTGGATCAACTTGGAAGTGGGTATTGCAATGGGCTGTGCGATTTCCCCAATACTGTTCGTGCTGGCAATGGAACTCATCTTGAAAGCAGCAACAAACAACGCGAGACAAACAGACCTTGGCGATGGATACAAGATGCCTCCTCTCAAGGCCTTCATGGATGACACTACAGTGATTTCATCCAGAGAAGACGAGACACGTCATGTGCTGGAGAGGCTGGACGACATAGTTGCCTCATCCAGAATGAAGTTCAAGCCAAAGAAATCACGGAGTCTCTCACTGAGGAAAGGAAAAGTGGCCGGATCTGTGGTCTTCAGTGTTGCCAACCAGGCCATTCCAACAGTCACAGAAGAACCAGTCAAGAGCCTTGGAAGATGGTATGATGATACGCTGAAAGACACACAAAGAGCAAAAGAAACCAAGCAGATGGCGGAGGAAGGCTTGGAGACCATTGACCAGTGTGGGCTCCCTGGCAAATACAAGGTCTGGTGTCTGCAGTTCATGCTGATACCAAAGCTGCTATGGCCTCTGATGATATACGACATCTGCACCAGCATAGTGGAGGCAATGGAAGCCAAAATCAACAAGTTCACAAGGAAATGGCTTGGTGTCCCACCCTGTCTGACTGACATAGCGCTGTACTGTCGCCAAGCAAAGCTGAAACTACCCCTGAAATCCATCCTGGAGGAATACAAAGCAGGGAAGATCAGACTTCAAAGCATGCTGGAGGACTCAGGAGACAAGGTGGTAGAAGCAATCAAGCCCCAGCTGAAGACAGGCAGAAAATGGAAAGTTCAAGAGGCGATGGATTCTGCAAAAGAAAGTCTCAAGATCAGAGAAATAACAGGACACACACAGACCAACAGACAAGGACTGGGGGTGACCAAAACTGAATGGTGGTCAAAGGCCAAAGGAAAAGCCAAAAGAGACATGATGATTCAGGAGATGAGAAAAGAAGAAGACCAAAAAAGACTCCAAAAAGCAGTCCAGCAGAGCCAGCAAGGGCAATGGACAACGTGGGAGAATGCACTCCAAAGAAGTCTCACTTGGAATGACATTTGGCACATGGCCCCTCTCAGGATCAGCTTCATTCTCAGATCTGCATATGACCTTCTGCCCTCAAATGCAAACCTGGTGAAGTGGGGGAAAACAGACGATCCTGCATGCCCCCTCTGCCATGAAAAACAAACAGTGGAGCATGTCCTAAGCTCATGTAAAGTAGCCCTGGCTCAAGGAAGGTACACATGGAGGCACAACCAAGTGCTCAAAGAAATTGTACAAGTAGTCTGGGCTAGTACTAACACCACAAAAGGGAAAATCAGGACTCCAAAAGCACCCGCAACATTCTTCACGGCAGGAGGCAGCAAATCATGGCCAAGAACAACAGTGCCACTCGAAACATGCAGGCAGAGTCTGCTGGACGGGGCAGATGACTGGGAGTGCACTGCAGACCTCCCAGAATGGAAGAGTCACCCAGAGATCATCAGCAAGAGTGGCATGAGACCAGACATAGTAGTCCACTCTAAGTCAACCAAGCAGCTGATCATGATCGAGCTCACGGTGCCATATGAGAACAGAATGGAGGCAGCTCAAATCTACAAGACTGAAAAGTATGCTGATCTGGCAAACAGCCTGAGGAGAGAAGGCTATCAGGTCAAAGTCCTCACTGCAGAAATTGGAGCTAGGGGGTTTGTAGGAACGTCTGCATACAGCCTCATGAAACAGCTCTCAGTTGCAGGGAAGGAAAAAACCAGAGCCCTGAAAGCAATGGCAGAAGCGGCAGAGAGGTGTTCAAGCTGGATCTGGTCAAGGAGGAACAAAAGTGAACTTCATAAGGCTTAATTTCCCTACAAATATCAGGTGTCCCTGTGGCTCAGTGGTTAAAGCGCGAGTCATTAAGTGGAAAATGAGCATGTCCAGAGGGTCATGGGTTCGAATCCCAGCCATGGCTCGTCCCAAGATGGGAAAAAAAAAAAGGGGCAGCAGAGGGACATCCGGAGTCATGAACCGGGTGTGGCCCAACCCCCCTAGAGTGTCAGGAGATAAGGGCCGAAACACTTGCTTGAAGGGGGCTTCTCTTCTGAGGACTCTCTGCTGCCACGCTCTCCACGAGTTTCTTTCTACTGCAGTTAATAAGAAATCACTAGTCTCTAACAATAACAAGAGAACTTACGTTAGCCCTGAGTTTTCATATGCTGTAGGACATTGGAGAACTTTAAAAGATTAACTTGACTTGTACTTAACTTAAGAACCCAACTAGTACTTACTTAAGAACCTAACTAGTACTTACTTTAAGAACCTAACTAGAACTTACTTAAGAACCTAACTAGTACTTACTTAAGAACCTAACTAGTACTTAACTAGAACTTATAATTTTTTTTGCACTTAACTTGTAATTTACTTGCGCTTAACTTAAAAAGTACTTTCTATAACTAACAATGTAAATTCAGCTATTGTTTATTATTCATAGTCTTTTCTAATCGTAAAAGTGAATAGCTACTCCTTCAGGGCTGGTAGAAACAGTCAGATTAGCATCTTCAGGAGCCATATTATCAACTAAAATAGCAAACAACTTTACAACTGGTTGGGGCCAAGAATCTGGTATTTTGCTAACGGCCCGCTTTACGCTTTCTCGCATAGTTAGACGCTCAAAAAGATCAGTAATTAATTCTTCAAACCTGTTCTTTAACTGAACTGGATTAATGTTGATGACGAGCAAGGCAATCAAATAAGCCATATACAAATACCTGATGGTTATTACAACTTTTGTTCTTTAAAAGAAGCACTTAACAAATCTGGCATATTGTTAACAATTAACGAGGCAAACCTTAGAATTACTATGAATTTTCCACTAGAAGAAAAAAGAGAGTACACTTTCCCTAAAGGCGTAGCTAAAATCTTGGGCTACAAAGATTATAAATTTAGCACAAGAGAAGGCATCTATCAATTTGAAGGTAATAAACCTTCTGATTTTCTAATTAACCAAATGTTGTATGTCCATTTACAACAGTTAAAAACAAATACTAATTTGGTTAATGGCTATCCATCTACAGTTCTAAGGGCGCTGCCGTCAATTAAGGCGGGTTTTTGCGATTATCAGCTATACAGGTTTGATGGAAACAGTCAATTTAAAGAATTAATTGAGGGGGGTTTAAATTCATTAGATGTAAAAATAACTAATCAAGATGGAGGGCTAGTTGTTTGTTCTGACTTATTAATAGTGCTGGAAGTAGAAGAACATATTAAAAAAGTAGTAAGGGCTAAGTCCCTCGAACGTTAATAGCGGTGGAGAGAGAATGTCAATATGTTTTGTTCACGGCCGCCGCATCTTATTTCGCACGGAAACCCCCATTTTAATGTGCTGATTGCGTCAATTTTTAGAGGTTTTGGGGTGTTAATTTTGTTTAAAAACAGGTGTTAATTTTGGCCAAAACTAGCATGTGAAGGACGTGATTTGTATGTGAAAAGAGGGGTTTTCGTGCAAAATAAGATGTGGCGGCCGTGAACAAACATATTGACATTCTCTACCTGCCTCTGCGTACAGGCTGTACACAGGGGTGGTGCGGAATGCTCCAAGACAGAGACGAAGCCCTTGATGGTGAATTGGATCCAAGAGTTTCAGATACGAGGGTCTTGCAGAGCCGTACACAGCACAACCATAGTCCAGTTTGGAACGGACCAAGGCTCTGTAGAGGTGCAGCAAAGTTTTCTTATCAGCGCCCCAGTCAGTGTGTGCTACGACCCGCAGAATATTCAAAGCTTTCTCGCAAGAAGTTTTAAGATATTTAATGTGGCTGAGAAAGTTGAGTTTTTGGTCAAAAATAACTCCGAGGAATTTGGCTTCTTTTACAGGTGGAATGGTGGATTTGTCCAGACGAATGTCAGGATCAGCAAAAAATTGACGAAAATTGTGAAAATGGATTGACTGAGTTTTGGTACGTGAAAAGATAAACCCGTTTTCCTCGGCCCACTGTTGGATCTTGTTGGCACAAAGTTGGAGTCGACGCTGTACGCTGGCGTAAGAAGCTCCAACTGCGTACAGCGCGAAGTCGTCAACGAACAGAGAAGACTCAGAGCCCTGGCGTACTGATTTCACAATGTCATTGATTTTAATGCTGAAAAGGGCAGGAGAAAGGATGCTCCCTTGAGGTACACCCAACTCCTGCCCATGGATGTCAAGAGAGTGTGGTGCACCTGGAACTGTCGATCAGCCAGAAAGTTTTGAATAAACAGAGGCAGGTGACCACGAAAACCAAGTCTGTGCAGGTCCATAACGATTCCTGCTTTCCACGTGGTGTCATACGCTTTTTCTAGGTCAAAAAAGATCGCGACCACATGCTGCTTATTGACAAAGGCGTTGCGGATGGTGGTTTCCAGACGGACTAAATGGTCAACTGTCGAGTAGTACTTCCGGAACCCGCACTGTTCACTGGCCAAAAGGCCATCTGTTTCCAGCTTCCGCATCAGACGGGAGTTGACCATCTTTTCCATCAGCTTACAGAGACAGCTGGTCAGAGCTATTGGACGATAGTTTGAAGGGTTGGTAAGGTCCTTTCCAGGCTTAGGAATTGGAATGATCAGGGCTTTCCGCCAGGAGGGCGGAAAGCACCCTGTGGTCCAGATATGGTTGTATACTTTAAGAAGGGTCTGGAGACAGCTTTCTGAAATATGTTTCAAAACCTGATAATGAATATCATCCAGACCAGGGGCAGAATCAGTGCAGGTTTGCAAAGCTAATTTTAGTTCGTTGATTGAAAAAGAAAGATTGTAGGCTTCAGAGTTGTCTGATGTGAAATTGTATAAAGATTTCTCTCTGATTTGTTTATTTCTTAAAAAGGCTGCAGATATATTTGAAGATGAGGAGTTCTGTTGGATGGTGGAGGCCAACAGATTGGCAACAGCTTGTTTGTCAGTGATCAGAGCATCGGCAAGTTTCAGATGATGAATGGCGGGGTTGGTGTTCTTCCCTTTGATTTTTCTGATGATGTTCCAAACTTTTTTCTTTGAAGTTTTAGATGTCAGCCCGGAGCAGAAGTTTCTCCAAGACTGACGTTTACTGATTTTGAAAGTGTGTCTCGATTTGGCACGGAGTTTCTGATGGGCTCGAGCGTTGGGACCTGAAGGTCGTTGGTATACCCGACGCTGAGCCTGTTTGCGTACTTTTGAGATGTGTTGGCAGTCAGAATTAAACCAGGGTGTTTTGGGCAGTTGGAGTTTGTCGGAAGACATTGGAATACAGGTTTTAGCACAGTTTATCACAGCATTGGTCAGAGATCCTGCAGGGTCTGGACTCTGAAGAAAATCAATTTCCTGGAATTCTTTTGAAATATTGGCTGCAAAAAAATTCCAGTTTGCCTTCTTATAATTAAGATGTTGTGATACGGAGACGGTTTCAGTTAGTATGGGTTTTAATAGAACAGGGAAATGGTCACTTCCGTGCAGATCGTCATGGACAGACCACTCATAGTCCAGGACCAGCGAGGGGTCACAAATCGACAAATCTAAACACGAAAGTGAACCTGTGGAAGAGTGGAGGTAAGTTGGAGATCCATCGTTCAGACAACACAAATCAAAGTCGGAAAGGACATCCTCAAGAAGCAGACCTCTGGATGACGAACTGACACTACCCCAAAAGAGGATTGTGTCCATTAAAGTCACCCAACAGCAAAAAAGGTCGAGGAAGTTCTCCGATCAGACCGACAAGATCCTGACGACAAACCGGGACAGAAGGTGGCAGATAGAGTGAGCAAATTGTAATAGTTTTGTGGAGAGTGAATCTCGCAGCTACTGCCTGAAGGGGGGTAGTCAGAGCGACAGGACTAAACAGCAAAGTTTTATGTAAAAGAAGGGCAACACCGCCCGACAGTCCCAATGTGGATGGTTGTGCAGGTTTGGAAAGAATATTAAAGCCAGAAAGAGTGAAGGTCTTCTGGCTTTGAATTTTAGTTTCCTGAAGAGCCACGACGTAAGGTTTGATAGTCCGACACAGAAGCTGCAGCTCCTCAAAGTTTGAATGTAAGCCATGGATATTCCAATGGATTATTTTACTGTCCATGGTGCAGAGGACGAATGGGAGAGAAATCAGGTCATCTCCGAGTCATCGTCTGCATCCAATGGAGCGAATTTATTAGTCAGTTGGATGGGACTATTTTGGTCTTCAGACCTGCTGGCAGACTTGCCCACAGGTGAAGAAGGCCTGGAGTTTGGAGATGGTGGAGGTTTCTTTCTGATCTCCACCATCTCCACACTCGGTTGAACTCCCTTGCCCGCACGGGCACTGCTCACAGAAGTTCGAGGCGGGAGGGCTGGCTTTTTAATCTGCCTAGCAGCAGATGGAGTAGACTGCTGGGCAGTCTGAGGGTGGCGGATTTTGTGCCTCCACCAGGGGCACCCACTTTGGGCTGGGAGGTGGTGGACTTGCTTCCACCAGAGCTTAACAGTCTTTCTTGTAACGTCTTGGTGAAAGTAAATTCATCAGTCTGGCAGCAGACTGAACGGGTCGATACTTTCTTTATTGCCGAAGCATATGAAGACGCTGTTGACGTCTGACTACCAACAACCTGCTTACGTGCCTAAAAAAAATGAGATCTTCTTTTCCGTTTTAACTTTCTGGATGTTGGACTCCTGGATCCAAACAGGGCAGTTGCGTGAAGAGGAGGGGTGGTCGCCACCGCAGTTCGCACAATGCGCCGGGTCTTTACACGGCCCATCATGGGTTGCCTTGCAACAAACACCACACACCTCCTCCCCAGAACAGCGGTCTCTGACATGTCCAAACTTCTGGCATTTGAAACACCTCATCGGGGATGGGACATACAGTTGCACACGGACATTCAAGTATCCCACTTTAATGACCGGAGGTAACAAAGGGTTGCAGAATGTCAGAAAGAGGGTGTTGGTGGGCACTCTTTCTGCACCTTTTTTAACTGTCACCCTATGTACCTCCGTCACACCTTGGGACGCAAGTTCTGTCTTGATCTCCGCTTCTGAGACACCTTTCAAATCCGGGCACCGAATAACTCCTTTGGATGAATTTAACTGCTTATGGGGAGTCACCCGGATTTCTCTGTCCACGAGCTTTGTTGCCCTCAGCAGCTGTTCTGATTGCTTTTTCGATCTGCACTGGACGAGGAATGAGCCGTTCCGTAGCCTTTTCACCGACTGAGGGTCACCTGCTAGACCTTGGAAGCCCTTCTGAATTGCAAATGGACTCAGAGCGGAAATAGGCTTTTCCTGCTCTGTCCCTTCAATCACAAGCCAGGAAGCCCCAAAACCTGTCCTCTGTCTCGTCTCCATATCTGAGTCACTGTCTGAATCCATAGGACTGGAAATGGGCTCCACTGCCTTCCTCTTCTTTATGGGGGAATGATTTTAGATAAAGCCATGTTTTATGTGTATAAATTTCGTCTCACCTTTACCCACCCACCATGGAGTCCAACAAAGGGGCCAGGGCCACGAAATCATTGTCTTGACCCCTTCCAGGTTTCAGGAGAGATATACAACAGACAGAAACCTACCAACCCTATCCCCCCTGATCATGTCCAACTCCCGGGAACAGAGAGCTGAGCACTGCAGGGGTTACCTTGGCCAGCAGGAGAACTGTCTGTCTTGACCCAGCCCCATGAAGGGGGAGCCGATTAATACACCCGGGCCAGAGTGTACCTCCTGTCTAGGAGAGGTCTACGCCAAAGTGATGTGTTGAGGGCGCTGGCCCTCTCAATCACCAGGATCTCATTCCCCTCCGTCAAAGGTCGCACCGCACGGCAAACGCGGCGGATCTTAAGAAGACCACAGAGAGAAAAAGAGTGTGGAAGATAAGATAAGATAATGCTGCTTATAGCCCAGCCGACCGCAAGGGGCCTCATCAGGGCTGTCACCACGTTAAAATCAACTTGTTTGTTTTTTTTTTTAAAGAAAAAAAAAAAGAAAACACCTTTCACACATCTCTTTAAAAGACATCTAGAAACGCACCAGAAACTTCGGTAAAAATCTTTCATCCGTAAAATCTTAAATCAGATGAAAAATGTTAATCTCTCTCAAAAACTCAAAGATCACGTCAGGCGGGACATCCCTGAACAGGATTTTCATGGACTCCGCTGTAAAATGTTGTGTCTCACATGAGTGTGGAAAAGAAGACTTGAAGGGGAGACGAAGATAGAAAAGAGCCAAATAAGAAAGGCAGAAAACAAGAAAAGGAGAAAGGCGGGTTACTATTAGTCAGGATCCTCACCCTTAGCCTACCTGACATGGGAGGCCCTACCAGGGGCATCAACTCCTTACCGCGTTGTGCTTAGGCCAGACAGCATCTCGACTTTTCAGGCCTAGAAGCATTTTAAAACACCAGCCTATCTTCAAGTATTGATGCCCCCGCCAGCAAAGCCTAAGGGATCACAGGACCACGCAAGCCCTCCGACCACGGCAAGGTCTGCAACCCCCGGAGGAAAGCACCTGGGAGGAAAAGGGACCGCTAAACTAAAATATTACAGTCACGTGCTACTTCTGTGTCTGTCTATCAAACACACACACACACACACACACACACACACACACACACACACACACACACACAATACGCGCACTTGCGTGCGCACGCACGTACGAACGCATGTATGCACGCTCCCATGCACACACATACACACACACGCGCAAGCACGCACACATGCTCGCACGCATACACACACATACTCTTGCATATTGACATACACACAATCATGCACGCACACACACAGTCACGCGCACACGCACACGCACACACACACACACACACACACACACCACACTTACACACCCGCGCGCAGAGAGAGAGAGAGAGAGAGAGAGAGAGAGAGAGGAGAGAGAGAAGAAGAGAGAGAGCGAGACAGACAGACAGATAGACAGTCAGACAGACGATTTATTTTCACAGCTGAATTGATAGCTGTAGAGCATGTAGTAAACCTTTCAATGACTATTTTGTAAAGCATTTTTAGCTGACTGAAAATCAGTTGTTTTTTTTACCTTAGAGTCCTTAAGTACAAATACGTGGCCTGTTCTTGTTTGCGAAATACCTAATTAAGTATGAAACTTATAAGCAAAGGGCCCTGTCGCAGAGTTTTACTGGATTCCATCTGATGTTGACACATGGGGCGATGAAGTGGCTGACACATCAGCTTTAAAAAGGGCAAAATTGACAACGCTGCAGATTGAAACATTCCTCTGTGGCTTAGTGAAATTATAGGCTGTTAGAAATGACACCATGGGTTGGGTTTAATCAAGGTGTCGATGAGGGGATTCTTTACCCAAAGAAAACAATTTTCACTTTGGAAGTTATGTGAAAAAAGAGCTGTAGAATTCACCCTTATATTATACTACACTCATCATGTTTCCTGTGTTGGGCTTAAGAATTCATGCCCTAAAAACTCAGTTGGCGAAACACATAAATTGCCTATGGTGTAAACCAATCAAACT